>JAHWFP010057801.1:39366-53965 GCA_023313725.1 Lithobius niger
CACGTTTTTTGGCTTGTTAAGAATTGACTGCTGTGTTTATTTATGTTCTAGCACCGGCCATGACAGCTAAAGATGAGATTCGGTAGTATGGGTAGTAATGATAGAGCAAATCAATTTTCTGCCCCAAAATAACTAATTGGAGGGCTAAATAAAAGGCAAAATGGAGATATAGCTATGCACAGAGTATTTCAGGCTTCTTGTTCTTTGTGTATGAATTAAATTAAATTATATCTCAAATCATTTAATATGTAAGATTGGTCCAAGTGGCGTTTTACTGTTTTTTTTTTAAATATTAAATGATTCAAAATTTGGGCCTAATTATGGTTAACTGGGCATGTTGACGATTTTAATAACCAATCAAGGTGTGTTTTGCTGTTCCTCATAACAACTACTGATGCATGCAGCCTACTATCGGATTAGCGAACTAGGTTTGTTTGAGGAGCTGGAGAAAAGCTGCCCTGTTCTAATCGCATGTTGGCTCTTTCCTGACGCAATCAACTAATATTTATTAGTATTTTATTAGTAGACATATTTACCTTATATTTAGGCTATTTGTGGGTTAAAAGCATGAACGGTAATTGTTTACATCCGACTGGCACCGTAAATTTCTGAAATGGTTCAGCCGATCGGAATTCGATTTAGCATTTACGTAATTGGGAATGTATTTTGTTACATCTAATTCGTTAAATTTAAATCCATGAAAAAAAATCAATGAATTAGTTTAATTCGTTCAAATATAACCAGAAGCCTGGAGTATTATAAACATGGCTGAATCGTATCCCTAAAACCTTTTGTTCACTGCTGGAATAAGATGTTTGGGCATGAAAAAGCCATTTTAAGTAAAATAAACTTAAATGTATGGTCCTTCCAGAACCATACTATTGTTTTAAACGTATTGCAGTGGATTTTATTACTAATTTCATGCACTTCGTGACGGACAGTCACGCTTGTATTTTTTCTATACGAAATATATCTTCGGTTTACTTGTTGCAAGAAGTTCAACAATCAGTCTGAGCCATAAACGTGTATTATTATGAATGATACCATCTGACTCAGCAGCCAACCCATACACAGATTATTACAACTTAGAAACCAAACGTAATGCTTGAGACCAATGCCCCTGAGTTATAAGTCTCCTATAAGGGATCAATGGTAAAAACGGTATATGAATTCGGATGTACCCTCGTGGTGCCCAGAGGCCACCTAAAAGGCAGGAGGTCTCTTGACATATGCGTGCAGCCATAATCAGTACCCTCCTAAACCACCAAACAAAGCGAGCAAAACTCACCACTGTTGATGACAATCTGGCTTATACCTTCTTATCAGCAGTGTTGTTGTGGCTTGTCATGACGTCAGTCATCGTCAGGGATGAATATTATTTCCAGTACGCATGTGAATAGACTGTTTTCAGCAAGGCTGTCATCCCGCACATGGTCAAGGCTGCACCGCCTGCAACCATCTTGCCCGGCTGGTTCGCAATTTCGCATCGGTCTTGTCTGGTTCAATAGATGAGCTTTCCTTTTCAAATTCATTGGCCTCATCTGGTCATGCTGAAGGTATGATGTAGCAAATGCCCTGTTGAGCTGGTTGAGGTTTCACTGTAGTTTACTAAGGTACTGAAAGGCTGACAGAACGTCGCTGCGCAAGTTTGCATATCAAGCTTGTATTCAAAATGTCCCTAACAGTGGTGCGTTTTTCTGGCTCTGTTTGGATGTTTAGGAACGTGTGTATGTGTTGGCCAACCACCTGCCCGTGTTTACTAATATGCGATGTCACACCATGTGTTTCGCCTTAGCCCAGCTTTTAAGTAGGTGGAGCAAACAAAATTTTTTCTTTGATTAATTAATAATAGTGTTACTTTTCGAACACAAAATTCGTTTGTATCGCTTTATGTGTGATTACTACTTAGTCAAAATAGTATTTCAATATTATGTCTGTGAAACTAACCTCCTTCCTCTGTTGTTACCAATATGACTTCACTAAAGGTACCACGACCGACGCTGTTTTGTGCTCCAACACGAATGTGATACGTCGTTGATGGCTGAAGTCCATCTACCGTCACCATGGTTGCATCCCCCGGTGCAGTGAGATTCATCATTCTAGTTTGCCAGTTATCTGAAACATGTGTTTGCATACGATATTGCACTTCAGCACCTTTAGGCAACTAAATTTCCACGGATGTGAAGTGATCTAAAATGGTTACCTATTTGTTTTTTGTACTCTATTACATACTCCTTGATTGCACTGTTACCATCATCTTCTTGTTTCCAAGACAACCCAATACTGTGGTTGTTTACGTGTGTAGACTGAACGACTGGTGACCCAGGAACATCTTTGCATACACAAAAAGACGGATTAAAACAAGATTACGCCAATGTAACGAATGAATGAAATGAATGAATTACGCCATCACTATCACTTTAAAACAAGTTGGATTCTATAACAACCAGAAACACAGTCACAGAATGAAGAACTTGTACGTCGACATTAATTCATTTTACACGCAACTGCATCTTCAGATCAAGGATTCGCTCAATTCATCACTTATGTCATGCCAATACTTTTATAATCGATAATGCAGAGCATTTATATCAGCACCCATACAGTTATGCTACTGCCATAAATGTTCTCTGGCCCTGATTATAAGTATTAGCCTGACGTAAATGCTCCACATTGGTGACTGAAATGAAGACGAAGTTGACAGTTGATGTAAAAAGTATTAATATCGAAATGAAAGTTCTTGCATATTGTATGGCTGCGTGTCTTGCTATTTTAAATAATATTATACCATCCCAGTCCAACTGTATCAGATTTATCACTCGATGGGCAATATCCCTCACATAGCCAACATGCGGAACTACGTCAAGATGATGTTGAGGCTGAGATGTCATCGAGAGGTTGTTCGAGCAGATTGCCGTATGAGGGATATCGCCCAGTGGGTGATAAAGCCAATACAGTTTACCCTGGGTGGTATACTAATTTACCGCACGGTCCCTAACTTTTGAAATGGAAAAAATGAATTGTTGGTGTAAATGGAAAGTTTGCCTTCATGAATGGATTACAAACTGTGTAATGTGCTTTCTAGCAGAGGTTCTTGGCATTTGTGTCATTCTCTGCTATAATTTATTGGTAGTGGTATGAATTTAAGCAGTAATTTATTTAAACACAGAAAAAGGAAGTGTTGTTGAGGATTTGGACGACAACGGAGATTTTAAGCTTAATCAAAAAAGGCTCGTTTCTGCAGACATTATATTTCATGGTAAGAAAATACCAAGCGTAAGAATTATAAATCTTAACTGAATAATTTTGAGCACATTTAAATATTTTCAAAATTTCCACACAAAAAAAAACCTGGATTAGCTCAAAGTGCAAAATCTAAATCATCTGAGTTTTTAGTGCTGTTGCCAAAAATGGATGTAATAATTTTAATATAATTGGGGAAAGCACTTCAGCAATTAAACTTCTTCGTTTTGGCAACATCCTTCCAGTCTAATCAATTACAAATTGTTAAACTAATAATTAATTATTAGCTGTACCCCCGGCGTAACATATGCCGGCTAGCTGGTTCCCGCATACCTGAGCATAACACTGTAGTGGGCCCCGGTTCCCCTATTGTGTGGTCTGAATATCCCCATCTCTGCTCCCTCTTTGAACCCCTGGTAATTTGTGTTTATGTAAATGTTTATTTTCAATGGAGGACGTTTCTCTGTTCTGATACCAAGCCCAACAAACCCTACACGGTTGTGCATGCAGTGATTGTTACTCAACCAACTTTGAAACTCTTCCAAGTCGGCTCTTAAGAGCTAGCTTTATTAATGCAATATGTCGATTGTTATAGGCCACATCTGTTTGTTTGACATTGTCAGTCGCTCGCCCTCTTTCATTATACACCCTCTTTCATTGTAGTGCATAATAATGATGAATTTGCTTGTCCAACCTAAGCGTATTATATATATAGATAAAGCAAGAAGAGCCCAATAAACCATAACAAGAGTGTATAGCCTACATAAATACTTCTAGCATTTTGGACATCATGGTATTTGTAACCTAAATTGGCCTAAAACGAAATGTTTGTATATGTGATAAAACAACGAACTGCACACTTGTATATAAATGGTGGTCCATACAATAACAATGCAATTTAGACAATTCATAAACCTGTGAAACCTATGAGAGGGTTCCCATTCTAGTTTGAACAAAATACGAAATGCTAGCTGTTGTTAACCGTATCCTAATCTTGATATTTAATAAGGTAATAGGTAGGCGTATTTAAGAAACAAAAAATTCGGCCGTATGGTCTTACCTTGAACCGTTACTTGAAATTGCATTTCGTCCTTGCCATATTTATTTTCTGCTTGACACATATAAATGTTGGAGTCCTTCCGATCCAACCACTTAATTGTAAGTTGGGATGAAGCAGATAAGTCAATTTTCGATTCATTTTGTATCACAGAATACCGGCCACCCTTCTGAGGATTTATTACAGAATTGCTAACAGTCCAGATAAAGTTTATAGGCAGATCTCCTGAAGCCTTGCAAGAGAGAGTCAAATTACTTCTTTTTTGGCCAAATGTAACTTTTTGCTGTTCCGTAAAAACCGGAGGAGCTACAACAATGAAATAATTTTCGTTACCCAAATTAAGAATAGCTGTAGAGACAAAAAGTGTACACTTGCAATTAGGCCTACCTAAAACTGAAATTGTTACGGCTTTGCTTAGTTGCTGGCCAGCTGTACTAGATGCTGTACAGAAATACAATCCTTCTTGCTCTTTTTTGACTGAATTTAGAATGACTGTACCGTTATGTAAAACTGATGTGTTTTCGTTGGTTACTATTTGTGTTTTTTTGTGGACGTCATCTGCAAAATATCACACGTGATAAAGTGTACGCATAACATGGAAGTCAAATATAACACCCAAACACAGGCGCTAGCACAACAAATCTATTCGCATATAAGGCAACATAAAAAAAATTAATGAAACTAACAACCTGTTAAAGAAAAAAAAAACCCATCTGATAGCCTTGCTATTAAATGGTGTTATGAAGTGATACTTGTGTTAGAACTGAAGTTTAATATAAGTTAGACCTTTCAACGCAACTTGATTAATCTGAGTTTGTCTTTCCATTGAAAACGAACGTCAACCATTCTGAAATGTGTTGAATTTTAATAGTTGGTAATTTGTGTAACAGTTTCCGTCATGGTGGCCTAGCTGCCTGAGAAGTCCGGCCTGGTCGGTACCTTGAAAAGGGAACATGCTAAAGACCCTACCAGTCAATACCGGCCAGATGATGTGATAGATTAACATACTTCTTCAGCAGCTATGGGATGTTGAAAAAGTCTGCAAGTCTAAATTTGCTAGTCTGCTAGTCTCCGATTCTAGCTAATATCTGCATTAATTGAGGTGTTGCTCTGTAACAGTATTAGTTTGTTTCTAACTATACTATTTCAGAAATAAATACAATTATTAATTTCCCTTTTTGCTTTAAATCTTCAACAACATATTTTATTTTTGTGCGTATTAGAAATGCACTTCACAAAGAATAGCCGCACGCTAACGGAACACATGCGCATACTCATGACTTAATGCTTACAACAACAGTATGTGTTCATCATTAGGATTTATTGCATGGAAGAATTGTTAGCATAGCTTATAGATGAACCCTTCATTCATCAAAGCAATGGCCGAAGCAGCATTGAAAATTAAACAATTTCGATGTAAAATGTTCTATTAGTACTGTTCGATGGATCATTTACATTTTCATAATCAAACATCTTTCAGTAACATCAACAGAATACTAATCCGTCTTTCTCCTTATCCTTGTATCTCTATAGTTAGAGTTCATGGCGAAAGACATTATTTTTCGCTCCATACCTAAAACCCATCCTCTTAGATAAAAAAAAATTCACCAAGACATGCAGTTTTTGTTAAAAATTTTGTCAGATTAACTGTCTGATCGATGTTTGCGCCACTTACCACATCCACTACCATGAAAAAAAATATAGTCACCAACTTCTAAATATGTATGTGATGTAATTGGAGCAAACTCGTGGTACACTAAAGATATTCGAAGCTGTGCTTATGAGGATGACTTTACGCTTGTGCTACCAAATCCGGTATAAGCTCACGGATGCAGAACACCAGTTATCACATTACTAAAATCGAAATCAACGATACATAGCAAAGTGGCAGCACACAAAGCATTAGCATGCCACGACACTCTAAAAACTATGCGAAACACAATAGCATTTTCACCTTTTGACCATTTCCATGAAATGGTTGGCACAGGCAAGCCACTTGCTTTGCAATGAAGATAAGCAGATTCTCCACTCTTCACTGTAACGTCTTGAGGTGTAACGATCCACTTAGGAGGAACTGCGCCAAAAGAAAAACGATAACGTAAATTGACTGGTAAAGGTCTCGCACTGAAGTCATAAAATTTAAAATTTCTAGAAATGTACAAGGTTTTTATTAGAGAGTTCTACACCAGTATTTTAGGTGAATAACTATATCCAATAATAATTAGTACAAGTGAGCTTGAACTGTAGAAATACAAATGTTACATTACACAACGTCTAATCCCATGTCTGATGGACGGATGGGAAAACTTTATAGTTTTAAAACGTTTTTCAGACTCAACTAAGTTTATAAAATGAATTATTCAGTAAATCAATTACTCGATGAATTATTCACCTAACTGCTTAAATTTATTTTTCTTTTCATTAGGAAAACTGTATTGTAACTTGAAAAGAGTATAATTCGTTTAAAGCCTGCCTCTGAAAATGAATGATAGACGCCAATACATCATAAATCTACTATAATGCTATATTTGTCAGTTTATTTTGACCAAATTATTTTGAAAACGAAATTGCAGTTGCCTTCTGTATACAGTAGTAATAATTTCTTTCACAGTATATCGAAAGCCACTTTATATAAGCTATGATGCATTAAAGTAAGTATTTTTAAACCTAATCTTAAAAATTGAGGAGTTTATAAACAGTTCAGCATTAGGAACGAAGATTGGATAGTATCATGGCTCTCTGTATGAGTGTGTAACGGATTACAGTGCACAACTCAAAATAAAATTTGTGCACAAACCGCATCTACCTAAGAAAGAATTTTAGAAAGACGTAACTTTCTTATGATAGGCAAATAGTTTGGTGGTTAGTTCAAAAAGGTACCTAACACTGGTTACAGTATAGACATTGGCCGAATTTTTGCGTCATTATAAATATATACCTATACTCTAAAGTGGCAAGTATAACTTAATCCATCAAACACTATACTACGTTGAGTCACTTTCATTCCTTGTTCTTTATTAAATCCTGGCAATAACTATTGTTTGACTTATGATATGTGGCAAGTCCCACGTTGCGATGATTAAGTATATCATTTTTAACAACTTGACTGCAATGATTGAGCAAACTGTCGTGCGCATGAGCTGGATGCTGCTGTAAGTTGCTTACTTGTCGTAGCTAATGCAATACCACTCACAAATTTTTTAAATAGTCTCCATCAACCAGTAGAGGAGCAGCATCACGCAATTTTTTTTTTTTGATTTAGGTCTAAACCCAGCAAATAACTTTACTTACTGCAAAGACTGACTAGTATTTATGATAAAACTGTCTCGCTCCAGCAACATCACTATCGACATTTTGAAAACTTAAAGTGTCATTGATAGTACCAAGTTTCTTTGCAATTTTCCACATGATACTTGTTTTTTTATTTACTACATGCGCAAGAAAAAAAATGTAAAAAAATATACGTTTGTAAAAGTGATAATGCGCCCGCAGATACTGTCTGACATGGAACTTAACATCACAGAGCTCATAAACAGAATAATTTACCAGTACATATTTAATATTGGTATGTTGCACAGGAATTTGTTTGCGTCGGTTGACGTAAAGGTCAGAAAAATGAAATTTGAAAGAGATAATAAAACAGAATAGACATTTATTGTAATGATACTGGTTCTTAGAGACGAAAGTTTTGCAACTTGCAGGCCTGCTCGAAACATGTCTTAGAATAACAGTAGCTGGTAAAAAGCTATGTGTGTCACGACTAAGCTAAAACTGTACGTTTTGGAATATTGAGGTACCCTGAAAAATATTGTAAAACCAACAATCGGCACATAAGTACTTGCACACTTGATACACCAAAACAGAAAACGGAATTAATATTGCACTCCTAATGCGACATAAATATGCAACAAGGTGAGTGCAATTAGTATCAATTCCTTCAATAAATGCGGTTATTATGAACACAGCAAACTTAAATTACCCTGAATTTTTAGTTCAGCTGTATGCGATGCACTGGCAGCGTGATTTTTGGCAACACAAGTGTAATTGCCATTATGCTTCGATGTAACAGGCTCAATAGATATTACACTGGAATATTCATCAAAATCCCGAATAGCTATTGCCGCTGATGTGGAAATGGATTTTCCATCTTTTAGCCAGGTGATTGTTAAGGGCAAATCTCCACGGCTTACGACACATGAAACGCGGACAAGCATTCCTTCGGACAAATGTTCATCTTGGAACGAGAAGGGCACAATCTTTGGAGGAACTGTAAAGGAATAAGTTAAAATTTTCTAATGCGAAGCCATAAAATTTAATTACCATTTACTACAAGTAAGGCAGAATGAGTGACTGTAGCCGCAGCATTAGAGGCAACGCATGTGTAATTGCCAGAATGATTCATGTTGATTTTTTCAATAGTCAAAATGTTAGAATAGTCATCGATTCTACGAACTACAACTCCTGGAGTAGACACTGCAGGGTGTCCTTCTTTGAACCACTTAATTTCGATTGGAAGATCTCCTTGATAAACCACACAAGATAGTCGGGCTAAAACACCTTCAATCAAACCCGAATCTTGGAAAGTAAATGGAATTATTTTGGGTGCAACTGAAACAAAGAAAAAAGTACCCATAGGACAGCAAAAATTGGTTTATGAGTTATTACCATTTAAACCTGAACTAAACATTGCCAAAATGTGATAATAAATTCATGAAAATGCTGTTGGTTGATAAATAATATAAAAGTTCCATTTGTTTCTTCATTGCTACAACAGATGCTTCATGTTTTAATTACCATAAACGAGAAGTTGGGCAGTGTAAGTAACTGTTGCAGCTTCATTGCTGACGACGCATGTATAGTTGCCAGTGTGGCTAGATGATACGCTCTCAATACTTAATGAATTGGCATGCCCATCATAACTGCGAGTCACCACACCCAAAAACTCGGGGATGGTTGTTCCATCTTTCAGCCAGTGAAAACGTAGAGGCAAGTCTCCCTGACTCACTGCACAAATTATATGAGCTCGCATACCCTTGAAGAACTGATCGTCTTGAAAATTAAACGGTATGATCTTTGGTGGAACTGAAATAACAACAAAATACAAGATTACCATTCACGGAAAGCTGGGTGGTAAAAGAGACTGTGGCAGCTGGATTCTTAGCCACACACGTATAATTTCCATTATGACGAGGACTGATCGAAGCAATGGTAAGAATACTGGAGAATTCGTCAATCTCTCTAATGGTTATTCCCAGAGAAGGAGAAATAGAATCGCCATCTTTGTGCCACGATAATGTAATTGGCAAGTCCCCTTCAAGTACGACACATTGTAGCCGACCTCGCATTCCTTCACGGACCAGCTCATCTTGAAAAGAGAAAGGTGCAACCTTCGGAGGAACTGTAAGAAAATTGTCGTTTTATTTTATATCGTACATAAGGTATGGTACAACACAGACTTTTCTAAGGCACAAATTATGACCGACAAAAAGACTTGGGTATTACAGTTACACTCAACGTGAAAGGGCAATTATTATATTTTGAGGCAATCAAGTAATAACCGGAGCTTATGAATGCATTAGCATCTGCAGCATGTAGGAGAATCCATGTTGTAACTCTACCTTCGTATCCACTGCTTATTACAATTTCGACTAGCATAGACGCTGGAGGACTCACTTCTTGACTCCAGGCAGGTCATTCAACATCGCTAGAATCTTAATTCACAAAGGCAAGCTAGCAGGGCTAACTACTAGTCCATGCAAACAATGGCCTGGGAGGTGAAACTCGTAATTGTTGCCAGGCGGCCTTCGTGTCAAGAACCGAAACTTTTACTCTCTAAAAGCTTAATTTATTGCTGCTGCTTGCCAGTTCCTGTTTGGATCAGCAGCAGCACCAGTGAAATTTTTCTCACATATGTGTTAGTTAAAAAGGTACACCGCATAATTTTTAACGTACAATTAAAGTAATTACAGTCACTCCTCATTCAACAATTGGCTGCTTAGGGTCACATCTATCAATGAGTCCTGGACCATGGGGTAGGATTATTTTAGAAACTCTTCCTTTACGCACACCAGGTAATAAGCGGTAAGGTTTGTGCAGTCATAGGTTTTAGAATTAAGAATTTCGAATTTCGTATGTGTCTAACAGTACTTTACAGACTGATGGTGTGACTGTTTTCTAGAAACATCTCATTAAGAGGCCTTAGTAGTCCTCTTTCTGTACACCATATAGTTCAGAACACTCTCTAACTCATTCAAGAAACTCTGAACTATGACGGTTCTTATCATATTTCCTAATCCTACACCATTATTTCATTCATTCATTGCCTGGAATCCATCATAGTGTGTATGAGTTTGTAGTAGCTTAGATTAGTTTATAGCAATTCCTAAATTGTTGCATGGACTTTGTTGTATTAGGCTTATTGAATTATTCGCATTTTCGTAATTCTTGTCTCTTAGGCTTGGGATATGTGTACCCACGATAGTGAGACAAAAACTTTTGTGTCAAAGAAATACTTTGAAATATTCTTTGAAATCTTCTGTCACGATAATAATGTGTGTCTTGTGTTAAAGATGACATTCCAGCTCATTAACGAGTTATTAGATTTGTTTCCTATTTGTCTGGTGGAATGTGTTGGTTCATTAAATCGCCAGGGATAATAAAAGAAAACGATAGCAAATAATAATAACCTGAATCGCTGGCATAACATCAATTCTTGCAGCTTAACAATGCAGCGTAAAATTACATAATAACATAACACTACATCAATTTATTCTCTTATAGATTTAGTTTTCAGAATATTATATTATTATGTAATTTTACGCTGCAGTTTTCCATAATTGAGCTTTATTTTGATGCTAGTCGCATACAAAACACATGCTAATTGTAGAATTACGAATTTTGGTGCTTTAACCAACGTAACAACATTTGATATTAATCGAAAAGTTCTTCCAAATCCTCACGAGTTAAGAATAATTAATTCTCCCTCGTGGGTGAATTTTTCAACAAAACAAACGAAGTGTAAAGTGTTCTTGTGTTGATATATTACAAATCGTACCTACCCATGACTACCAGCTGAACTTCACTGACCACTCTTTCTCCATTTCCTTCTACAGTACAGGTATACACCCCACTGTCTGTAATACGCTGTACATTTTCAATGGTGAAACTACCATTTCTAAATAAATCATGGCGTACGTCAAATGGCAACAGTTGTTCATCTGTAGATAAAAAAAAAAGTGCACTTCCATTACATTAGACACAAAATGAGCCAATAATTCAGAATTTAGAATTAGCGATAGCAATTACGTGGTTAAAGTCCTATATTATGTATATTCTATAATTTGTACATACAATTAGTTTAAAATAGTGTTTCTATGTGCCGTCCAGAAATATCAATTACCTGTAAATTTTTGCATTTTTTTTCAGAACGCTGTGTTTCCCTAGAGTTTTTTAAGCTGTCCAGAGCCGTCCTGCTGTGTAACCCAAGTGTGCATGCGGGAGCACACTCTTCCTATAAAAGCGCCAAGGCATGGCCGGTTGCCATCTTTTTTCCTTTAGTGACCACTGTATGGGCATCGTTTAGTCGTTTGAAGCCCTTTTGTCAAGACCTCCAGGCATGATGGGAAGGTCCAAGCCACCCCGAAAGAAGCTCCCTCCCGGAAGGCTTCATCACGTGCTTGCCCATTGCCTGCTGACCCTGATGTTGTCGGCCCGTTGTCACGTCTTTCGTCCAGACCTTCGACCACACAGCACTTTTTTTGTCGTGATCACCCAAACGATCACCTCTCCCGGTGTCCCTGCATGAATCGACTTTTTCACCATGCATCTACCACTCGCCACCGCCGCTTCCTGGCTTACCAAGCCTTTCGTCTGACTTTCCATCAGCTATCAACAGCAGCGCAGCTAATACAATGATGGTTTCTTCTGATATATAAAAGCTGTTAAAGTGCTTTGTCTTGGATCTGTGTTATGGAATACCTTGAACTCAGCTATGTAGTTCATGCTGGAAGCAAAAATTATAGTGCAGTGTACCGTTCTAAACACCAAATATTTTGTTGTAGCTATCGGGTTGTTGGGACAAACTATTGTGTTTACAGTCTATTGTTGTTGCATTGTTGGGTGTAGGGGCTTTCATTTTTGTTTGCTATTAGCCTTGTTTTCATCACTTTCGAAATGTTTTTAGTTTAGTTAGCGTCACTAATATTAGTCACCATTTTGTTAGGCCAAAGTTTGAATTCTAGTTATTAGTTGTCAACATAAACTTAAAGTTAACTTTAACATAATTACTCAACAGTAAACATAAACAACATCAAAACTGATTTGAATCGCTGTACGAAGTTGCAACTATGCCTAGCTGATGATAGGTGAAAGATTGTTCTGGTCCTAAAATGTTTCCAGTTCATTTTCCATAGTTCTACAGACAATTTGGTGTTAACATCTTCGTCGATTGCCACAGTCTCTGGACGAATACCATGTGGGTTAGAACCACAGCTTTTTCAGAATATAAGCCAGCTAGGACAGAATAATACCTGTATTAGTTATAGAAATTCAGATTACCTGTAATGTGCAATCGTGGATTTTGCAATCAGCTTACTTTCTGCAGTACACACATAGTTTGTTACACAAATGTAGATGCAGTAATTACCTGTACTGCGTATAGAATGCCACTTTACCTACATTAACAAGCTTGGAGTTTAGAGTGAACTTATTTTATGCAATTGACCCTTCTATATTATGTTGCACAAACGTAGATGTGCCTAATACAAGCATTTTTATGGCAGTTAATGTTCAAAAACAAAGAAAAAAACGTTAATCCATGTAAACATGTTGTTCTTAGGGTTAACCAGAGGGAAAGGAGACAATACGCTCCTCCCGCTACTCCAAGTCCCACTCACCCGTTTAGCTCTCAAGATGGTAAAACACGTAGTTTCGCTTTTGGGAAACTGCTCGATTTGCTATCTTGAGAACTAAAATGGTCCCCTCGATAGCGATGTGTGTCGTACTCCATTGGACACCTTTCCAGGTCAACATCTGAAATTGCTCGCTGCTTGGCATTCATCGTGGGACAAACAAGATGGCAATAAGTTGTGGGCTATTAAAGGCACTGTCCAGAAAAGGCACTCGGCTTGCTGCCGTAGTTGCCAGGGAGAGGTGGGGTTAGCCCATTTGCGTATTGGTCACACCAATCTTACTCATTGTTTCCTTTTGAAGGGGGGAGGTTATCCCTCCGGAATGCCATTGGTGTCGACGGCCATTTACGGTCCGTCACTTGCTTATTGACTGTCACCATCTTGATTGTGTTCGTCGCCGTTTCCATCTTCTGGTGAGACATAGCGTATCAATTGGGCGGTAAGTGTGTCCTCCACTGTCCGGAATTTAAAAATGTTTGCAGGAGGTACAGATGTATGATAAGATCTAGATTTGGGGTTTGTTTATCTCTTTAATGTGTGGCACAGTGGCAACTCCGACCACTGCACTGTCACTGAGGTTGGTGCTGATGACCTGGCTGTCGCCGTGTCATTAAGCCTTAATCCCACCCCTCACCCACACGTAACCTATTATAAAAATAGAACAATTATTTAATGTAGTCCATTTGTTTCCTCTTTGGCCATTAAAAGTAATCATAGACTATCACAACACCTATTTATTTATTTTCGTTTGTGAACACAATTCTAAAACAGATTATAACAAAATAAAAACAAAGCTATTTGACATCATCTTAGATCTGGGAAAACAGAAATGAGAGCGACTCAACTGAGTATGATGCTTAGTAAGGGAAAATAAAAACTATTAGTCTTTTGTACAAAGTAGACATGAGATTTAGCATGTAGAAGTTCCACCGTAGAGCCAACTCTTTTTGCAGTATAACGTTGCCAAGAAGCACAGTTTGCATTTATTTGGCCGTAAGTTTTAGTTACGAAGCACCAAAAAAAAGTCCAAGGCACTAATGCACTTCGACTACGTTATGAAAAAAATGCACTATGCTTTTTAAGATGGAATTCTGTATTGCTTTATGTTATACGTTTACACAGTCATGTAATTAAATCAAAGGTAAAAAGAAGCGTCACTCAGTCTCCCTGACATTTAAATATGAATTATCATTACTGACTATTTGGGGTTTCCTTTTGTTTATTGGCAAAAATATTCAGATTAGATAGATATGGAACTTCAGTCGCTAAATGGGACAACAACATCGAGAAGGATTGTTAAGAATACTCCAAGTAATTTTATTTAATAATCTAAGAGTAGTTCTTACCTTTTTCCCATCTAATTTTTGTGAAAGGGTAACCATAAAAAGGA
>JAHWFP010057801.1:54365-73756 GCA_023313725.1 Lithobius niger
TACCTTTTTCCCATCTAATTTTTGTGAAAGGGTAACCATAAAAAGGACATGAGAGGGTTACGGACTCCTTGTTTACAACATGAATTCGAGAAAGAGGTCTTGATCCCAGTTTACCTGTAAATTCATTTTTCATCATTAAAAAATGTTAAATTATAAATGGCATTTAAAACGGAACAACATTAATAATATTCTGCTATAATTTTTTCATATAGATAGCTAAGCAACGTGTACTAACCATAGACATTTACTCTGCTTTGGTGCATTGCTTTTCCACCTTTATTTTCAGCTTTGCAAGTGTATACTCCACCATCTTCATTTCTTACATGTTTTACTGTCAAAGTATTTGTGATTTTGTTGTCACCATCAAATGATTTAGTTTGGCTAATCCTTTGGTTATTGTTCAACGGTTGACCATCGAGTAACCATGTAACTTCAGGAGCAGGATTTCCAGTGAAAATGCATCGAAGGTTAATTGCAGGACCAGGCTGAAGGATCATTTCTTCGAAACCCGATTCCAATGTTGGAGGAATATCTAGACAAAATTAAAGAAATATTTCAACAACAATTTGAGCAATTTGGAACAATTTGAAAAGGGATAGCATGGATAGGTGTGTTTTTTTATTTACAACCTAAGCCTGCTCTATTAAAGTTTCAACTATCTTTCACAGCATACATAACACGAATTTGCTTTATGAGCAAAGTATTGAGCAGTTAACTTTCTTACCACCTAACAACAGTTGCATTGTCGCAAACGAACCGTCCACGTCATTCTGGGCCAAACATTGGTATAATCCTTCATGTTTTGTGGTTATTGAATCAATACGTAATGAAGTATTCGATCTCAATTCAACGTCAGATAGTGATAGTGGTTTTCCGTCCTTTAGCCAATTAATGGTGGTAACCGGATCCCCAGTGACGTCGCAGGTAATTAATGCAGATTTTCCGGCATCTATTTTTAATTCAGTGGGCATCAAACTCACATGCAGTTGTTCTGAAACAAAATGTATTTTATTTTAGATATCTCTTATTAAATTGAAGATATTTTTACTATTTAAGACTGTTGTTTTAATATGATTTCCATTGCTGAAGGAATAGCCATGTAAAGAACATCCTATTTAACAGCAAAAAACAAGTCGGTGCACAACGAAACAAAAACGTTCACTTACAGAACTAACAACACTGCCCAACAGATTTATTTGAAGAATTGATGAATTTGCAAAATATGAGTTTACAATGAACAAGTTTCTACTAAAGGAACATTGTCATGTTACATTTTTGACTGAAATTTGTAGCGTACTACTTACCCATGACTGTTAAATTTATTTCCACAGAATCTTTTCCGCCTACATTTTGTGACGTACAGGTATACGTTCCTGCGTCCGACTTCTGTATGTTCTTAATAAGCAAAGATCCAGCTATTTTTTTCAATCTTTGATCCGTAACTACAGTTTCTTTTTGACCGCTGCTTTTCTTGGCCCAACTAAAATTTTCATTTATTAAAAGACATTAATGTTAGTGAAGATAATGTGTAGGGAAATGAAATACGCATCAAAATAGTTAAAATGACGATATTTTACTTATCAACTAAAAAAAAAAATTAAACTAGCAGTTTCATTCCCACAGCTCACTTCAATAGTGGCGATTCACATTTCACGCATTTCAGTTGCTGCCGGAGAATCAGGAAACCTGCCAGGACTCAAGCAATCTGGAGTTGTTGCCCAGAATTCATTAGTCAAATTACTCAGTTTGTTATACATCAATGTATAAACACAGTAAAATAAAGAGTAAAGAGTACCCTTGTACATTAAAAATACTACCTAACGCAGAATTTGTTGGGATCATTCTTGGTGTCAAGTATTTTGTTTCCATGACAAATTCTGAATCACTTTCCTCCTTGATGTATTGGTTTTTTTTCCCAAGGAGGGATAACATTTTTACAATAGAAACCGTGCATTTCCGCATCTTTGATGCTCTAAAAATCAGTGCTAATTAAAGAATTATTACAAAACTTCTGTGTGAGAAATACATGCAATAATATTTATTGTTAATGAAAATTGGAACTGCAATGGGCATGTCTACCTGTTGTTGGGTATTGGAAATCCTTGAGCTTCACATGGTAAAAAAGCAGTTTCTCCTTGTTTCCCTGAAACAATCTTGTTAGTGAAGGTGACTTTTGGAGGCATATTGCCTTGAGGTTCTGCAGAAAACCCATAAGAATGAAGGGTTAGTAAGAAAAACTGTATGCTATAGTAGTGGTATGCTGTGAATTCAGGAACAAATGCAAATATAAAATTTCAAACAGGAAGCACTACTGATTTTAAATTTCCACTCTCCATAATATATTACTCTTCAGATGCATTTTTTACTTATGCAGCAAAGTTGCGCCTTCCCAAAAACACTATGCCAAATCATTTTGTACATGATACGTGTCCGCCGTATTACCTGTCTCTTAACTGGTTAAATAGGAATGTACAGTAATGTTGCTCATACACTGCATTCGTTGGTGAAAGTCTGCAGGTGAAAATCCAGTGAAGCACTTTGATGCCTTTCATTGTACAGAATTTCTAAACAAATTTTTGGAAAACTTGACCAAAAACTTTGGCTTGTGCCTTTTCTTCACAACCCTGCCTTAAACTAAAACAAAAACCATCATGGCATTCGAGCTCTTCTTTGTTTTAATGAAATTTGTTTCTGAGTTTTGAACAGTAGCAGCTCATCGTATAATGTTAAGTTTCGTTGGATGGAAAGATGTCCGTTTTTTTTTTTTTTTATGTAAAGCTTTATTGACTACAACGTAAATATTGATAAATTAACCATACCAGTAACAAAGAATTTTCCGGAGGTAACACTTTTCTTAGTTTCGCCAGTTAATTTGTTGGTGTACTGGCAATGAAAGCTACTCTTGCTGTCTTCTGACGTCACATCTCTAACGTACAGCTCACCACTTGGTACAACAATGTATTTGGAATCTAGGATTTGTAAAAAAAGAGTAAAAGTTTTTTAATATTAAAAAAAAAACACCATCAAACAAGTATTTTCAATAGTATACTGCAGCAAATTAACTCACTAATGGCACTAGGGTGGATTCTTAGTACGGCTCCATGTATCGTCAAAAAGATTAATACTTTACAATACATATCATTAAAAACGCATGATGTGTTTACGTGCGCACGTGTGTGTATCTTTACCAATCGGATCTAAGGCGCCTACAACGACGAGAGTGAAGGATAACTAAATACGATATTTTCATCTCTGTGACTTGATTTTTTGGCTCTCAAATATGTGAAAAAATTTCAAAAGCTTAATTGTTCATGATGACAAGTTTGATGAGGCAAACTCTGAAAACTGGTACATGATGACAAAGTTTGATCAAGCAAACTAATCAGAAAGAAATTTGGTCGTCCAAAAAAAAAAAAAACGGTAATGTGCGAGCATTTTGAGAGATATGGATCTCAAAATTGGTTGGCTTCCAACTGCCTGGATGTGCAGAATTTAAAGCATACCTGAAAGTTTTAAATGGTTGTCGAACATTCGCGTTTTTGAAGCTTAGTTTGCGTGGACTGAGCAAGCACAGCGAAATACTTCCACATATTGGAAACCTTTTCATCGCGTTTCGAGCTCTGATTGCTGAATCTGTCATTTGGCGTTCTGCCACCTTTGTAGGAGGGTTTTACTTCCAGAAAGATCAAATGAAGTTTTAAGTAGTGTTAGAAGAGAAGTGAACAAGAATGAACAGTTGGACATACAGTGCTCAAATCTGTCAAGGTCCTTAGCAAGAGGGCCTTAACTACCAAATTTTTTAATTTGAAATTTTCGTTCTAAATGTGTAACTATACATAGATCTTCAATAACAACTGACGATAAAAGCCATATGTACCTTTATTTATCTTACTTTTATGCTAAATCGTTAACGTCGGATGGCCGTACCTACGTCTGAAGCTACAACAACAATCCAATCCATGGCAACAATGCTCTATCACGAAATGTAGTTAAGGCCCTCTTGCTAAGGAGGGCAGTAAGAATGACTTGACCAGGGTCCACCGTTTTCTTGTACCAAATCCAATAGAAATGACACCTGACGTACTTATAAAGTCGTTAGGGTTCCGTCTGCACGCGAGAGGTTTATTGACCTTGACATGTCCGTTCAAGGTCATAACGTTTTTAACTTTTACCTCGAGAGTCATAGACCACTAGTGCAAATTTGAAAAATGTAGGGATCATTAAATAATACAAACTAAAACAATACAGACGGAAAATCGGTTAATAACTGCAAATGGCAGCGTGTCAGACAGGGAAGCATCGCAAATCATCGGAATGAAATGCCACGCAGTGAAGCCAATTGGCAGTGACTTGCTTGAGATGCATCCCTGTATGACACGCTGCTCTGATTTGTTGCTGTTTTCATTTGCCCATAGTGTTTGCAGTTATTAACCGATTTTCGTTCTGTCTTTTCCAGTGGTTTTACTTCATGATTCCCTACATGTTTCAAATGCTCGGGGAAAGAGGGGAGGGGGGGATTGAGGCTTAATGGCGCGTCGACAGCTTGGTCATTAGCGCCAACCTCAGTCACAGTGCAGTGGTCCGGGTTGCCACTGCACCACACATTACAGAGACATTATTCAAACCCCTAATCTAAATCTTGTCATACATCTGTACCTCCTGCAAAAATTGAAAAATTGAATTGGGGAAAGAGTTAGAAATGTGATGACCTTGAACGAATATGTCAAGGGCAAACAAGCTCTCTCGTGAAAACCGGCCCACTAAGCACTATGTAAAATCATCAGGTTAACTTCGATTGAAGATGATAAAAGGATACGATAGACTCTGGTCCATTCATTCTGTTACATCCTGTATATATATATATATCCGCTAAATTGACTTTACTGAAGTTGACTAACAGAGTGGTTGATTACTTTATTAAGTTCATAACTCGTCGATGCTAAGTAACAACTTAAAGCAATATTTCGCTGTATGCTTACCTTCCGTAACCTTGTTCGGAGAAATATTTACAACGTTATCACGAATCCATGAGTTGACAATCACTTGACGAGATATGAAGTTTGGCACGTGACATTTCATCACTGCCGTGTTCCCTTTGGTTGTAAATACATCATAGACATATACGTCGAATGGCTGTAACACGACTGTTGAAGAAATGAAAAAAAAATATGAAAGTAATCCATTATGCACGATTGAAAGACCATATGCTTATTCTACTAAAGTTTTAATGCTTCAGGTGTACAGGGATTACAATATCAACACATAAGTCCGAAAACTATTACTGTTTATATTGTGTGTGGGGAGAGGGAGAGAGAAAATGCTAGGAAGGCGGTAAAATAATAACGTCCAAATTTTGTTGGTCGCCGTTTAAATTAAAAAAAATTTCGGCAGTCCAAATTCGAGGTCAACAAAAACGTTGACAAATTTAATAATTGTTAGTCCACATGGACATGTTCGCAGTTTTAAGGCAAAGCCATTCCACATTCGTGAAAAGGACACCGTACTTTCACACATGTCCTTCTAATTATATTTTTCAATCGAGACTGACAATTATTTGGAATGAAGAATGTGCATAGCAGAAGTAAGACAATGGTCAGTACTGAGCTATCAACATTTCAATCATTGCGAAGACTTACACGGAGTACTATCTCCTTCTCCTTCCATTTGAAGAATTCGTATTGTTACAACTAGGACAACAGCTACTGCAGGAGGTTGCACCTCAAACCTTACAACCATCCACCTAAGGGTAGGAGGGGTGTGAGGGAATTAGCTTTTGAGAAATCATTGAATTTTCCTAAAATCAGACTGCTGATGTTATTATTTTCAAGGCCTAGCATTATATTTACCGCTAATAAAAGTTAGTATGCTAATACCAAGGAAAGTCAGATGGAGTCCATAAACGAATATCCTAAATTAGAAATAGCATAATGGCCTACACCCTAAGTCATTTTTCTGGACTGAGGGTGTGACTCGGACTGGCGAACCAGTCGTTCACCAAATCGCTGACACACTGCCTTAATCGTTTGCTCGCTCGTCAATGACATAAAGATTAGGCACAACCAGATATGAAGGTCTTCACTATGACCACGTCTCTATTCCACCATAAGTGCTGATCAAAGGTAATGGAGACGGAATATAAATCAGTGAAATCAAAAATTCCAACAAGGGTTAAAAAAATACGCACGAATTGCTGGAAGTCGTTAAAAGGTAAGTCCTCAACTAAGCCAACACCGAAAGTCATACACTAGGAATGAAGCAGTACAGTGAATTTAATGAATTACTAACACTAATCCAAAATAATTATTGAATTACTTTGGTTAGTGTTAGTAATTCACTGAATTCACTGCACCGCTACATTCCCAGTGAAGCAGTGAGATCTGCTTTAGAGGGTTTTCCCAAAAACGATTTAAAAAATCTACGATTCCATCCCCACCCACATGATTTTAGCAGGATAGGTAAACACAGGAAAAAAACTTTTTCCTGTGTTTACCTCTCCTGTTAAAATAATGAGTGGCAACAAAAGATATCGGGGAAAAATGTATATAAAAAAAATACAGAGCAGTTCATTAATGCTTACCAGCTCTCAGTCTGACGTCATTGGACACAACAGTACCGACAGAATTCTTGATAGCACATTTATAAATAGTGGCATGGACGTCTTGGCGGAAATCCTCAGCTCTGAATGGAAGAAGGACCAGAGTACCATCAGGCAGTACTTGACGTAATCTCTTTATGGGTACTATTGGTGAATCATCAGCCATTAGCCATTTTACTTCTGTTAGTGGGTCAGCATTGTTTCCTGAGCAAGGGATTCTGGCTCCAGTTGAATTTGAAAATTCCAGTATTGCGGGAGGCTTTACCACGAACGTTGGAAGGGACGGTTCTTTAATGGAAACAATAAATAAATAAATAAACAATATATATTACGGAAAGAAGGAAGATTGGAATGTGGACAAAAGTGAGATGTTAAGGATTGTGGGTCTCTGTACCACTTTGGTTAACTTGGGTCACTAGTCTCATTTGGTACTCGGTTATGGTTCAATATGCCATTCTGTTGGTTTTTTTTTCACCAGGAGTTAACCGACACTGGAAGACCCACTAATCTGCAATTGCTTGTTGACCTAAAAATGTTTTAATGATTTGAAATGACCGAAAAACATTGACCAAACTACACCCATTGCATTATAATTATAATTATGAAAATACAAACAATGAATCCTAATTCAGTTGTATGTATTTCAGATCAATAGCCTGATAATTTATAGGGAGCAAACTAAAATTACTTTTTCAAGCTTTGCTGTATATTATTACTATTTTATAGGGTTATTGTGTTTTGATTTTGTATTTTGTTCGTGTGGGGGCGTTAACGCACATGGTTGCATAAACGTACACTTTGGCCGAGGATTATAGTCTATATTCTATTACATTCACTTCAAACTTTATTCATTTCCAACAAGTGTGCGTTCCTTAAAAGTTGTTCAATTATTGCAGATAAATTGTTGCACCTCTCATCTCTGATGAGCGTGTGGAGTCTAAATGATTTAGCAATTTGCCACGATTTGTATCCTTCGTAACTGATCCGGTTTTTTTACCCATTAATTTCTTTGTCTTGCTTAAGCAATATTTCCACTACTTTCATTGTATTAATGCGCTTTATTATTACTGGGGGTAGATAATTGCTCCACTCCTTCAGAAATGAATTTACAGCTTAAAATTTTTAATTTTTTTTTTGTATTTTAAAGAATTTACTAGCTGTACCTCCGGCGTAACATACACCGGTCTAGCCGGTTCCCGCATACCTGAGTGAAATACTGTAGTGGGCAGTATGGAATAAAAAGGGTGCCGACTGCCCCCTGCTTCCTCATCCGAAGCCCCCTGCGACCTATCCAGTTGTATGGTCTGATTTTCCCCATGTTCCCCCGTAACCCGTTTCTTGTCCCGCACCGCCTCTCCCGTCACCGACCCGGATTCCCCAATTGAGTGGTGTGAATGTCCCCCATCCCTGCTCCCCCTCCATTTTAACCCCTGTTGATTTGTTTTTTTATGGAAGTAAATGTCTTCTTTCAATGGAGGACGCTCAATTGCCCGTTTCTCCGTTCTGATACCAAGCGCAATAAACCCAACAACGGTCGTGCATGCAGTGATTGTTACTGAACCAACTTTGAAACTCTTCAAGTCTGCTCTAAGAGGTAGCATTATTAAAGCAATATTTCGATTGTTACTAATTGTTACAAGCTACACCCGTTTGTTTGACATTTTCGGTCGCTCGCCCTCTTTCATTATAGTGCATAATGATGAATTTGCTTGCCCAACCTAAGCGTATTATATAAACTAGATGTAAGCCCGTGCTACGCACGGGTGTTGTAATGATGGCGTGATGTTTCCATCACGGGGTTGGTTTGGTGCAGTTCTTTATATGTAAGTGGCAGTAAAGTGATTGATTGCGTTCAGAGCCATAATTAAGGGGGATGCGAAGGGTGCAAGGCATCCAGGCCCAGGAGGCAAGGGGGCCCAAAATTCAAAGAAGGTGGCCGGAAGTTTTTACATAAAACTTGTGTCCTAAGTGTTGTGGGTGTGCCTCCATTATTGAGGCACTCCCTTTAGTTGTACTTGCTGGCCACCACAGCAACTTCCTGTAACCTGATGTGTGGCCTGTATGTTTAATAAAGGCTGTAAAGGTCAGTGTTGGCAGGAAGCCAATGCTCACTATTATGCCATTCAACCCCCTGTTATCATTGGACCCACACTCACTGGGAGGGGGTTCATACCCCCGCATCGGTAGTTAGCTAGGAGCTTGATAACTTAGGCTAACATAGCAAAAACTATAAAATAGGCCACAATCATGAACCCAAAATTCTTTAGTTTTGGGGGCTCTACATTTTACTCTTGCACCCCTTCCTTTGAAAAATGCTAGCTACAGCACTGATTGTGTTGGCGTTGCCATGTGTTGCGATTTATTGACTTTTGACTCGAGTGTTCCTAGCACTGGTGCTGTTGTTTTGCAGTACAGTACAAATGAAGTGGCTAGCACAAACGAAGTGGTCAAACTTTTTCTAGCAGGGAAGCATAAAATTTGCTCCCACCCAGAGAAAATATTTATTTACGTCAACATTTTCAATTACCAAGCACAACTGGAGGGGGAGTGGGAGAGTAGTAAGGAGACAGGTACAGCCGAAAAGGAAAATGAATGAATGGTCTTTTTTTTTGGGGGGGGGGGCGGGCGGCGGGGGATGGAGAACCCTTTTCTGATGCTGGGTTGCGGGATTGGGAAAATGCGGAGGAATATGATGATGTCACAGACCCCGGACATCGGCATATTCTTCGTTAGCGGCATATTGGGAGCTACTAATTTCTAACGTCACACGCCAAACGGGGTATAAGTAAATAAAAAAGAAGAAAATAATATACAAATCTGGCCGTCGGACTGATTTACTGCCAAACGGGAAAAAGGGCAAAAAGAAATAATAAAAGTCATCAGTCGTCTCCCTTAGTAACGTGGGGCCGAGGTGGGGGCAAAATGGAAATAAACACCTTTGTTTCTATTAAGCCTTAAAGAACAAAAATACCTATGTTAAGCCATGGGAACAGCTACATTTTGAAAAATAAATAAAAGGAAAACCCGTGTGTTGATGATTAAAGCATCTTTTGGCTTCGCATCGCTTGCACTTGCACTATGCAACCAACGCGTGAGTACTGAGTAGTGATGATGTGATTACGAATTAAAAACTTTATTCAAACATTACAAAGTCATACAGAACATAACCATGACCATAACGCTATGCAGTTAGGCTGCCACGTTGATCACTCAAGTCACTGAAATAGCCAAGCATTTTTTTTCTAAAACACGGAGCAGTTTCGTACTCAAAATCCCGATTGCTTTTTTTAAAACTTAAAAATTAGATGCTGTCTTTTGTTTACAACACAACTGCTAACAAATCCATACAGCTTGAACTGAAATAATAACTGTAGGCGTCGAACGATAGCTGACGTAGATGCTGAGACAACGGTTCGTGCTACATTCACGCCAAGTATAGCCCACTACATCCCGGTAGTGCATATTGCTTCGTTCGCTTGCATTGACTATCAAGAGATGGCGCCACGACTGTTGATCCGGGTGTTTACTTGCGGCCGTCCGTCGTGTGGCCGTCTCGTTGCGTCCATCTGACGCGACAACTCGATTTTATTAATAAAGATAGATAGTTTTCAAATAGACAATATACAGTATTGCAACGACATTTGAAACGCGCACAGCCAACCAGCCGTTCTGTCACGCATCTCAGTGGTCACATTCCAAACATAAGCACATCCAATCAGTATTAGCGTTTCAACTATATGGACTTAGAACCTAAATGTTGGGAGATCTAACCATTTTTTGCTTTAAGCTCAATGACCTTGACAGATGTTCATCTGTTCTCTTGGAGTTTAATTCCAAGACACCAGCCTAGTTTCACATTATTTCCCCGCCCCTCCGCCCCCAATTACCACCCATTAGTTGACTACCATACTGGAAGTATATTTAATTAAAAATTAATTTGTTTTATACTGTTTTTGAATGCAACAGCTATGTTAAAATAAAGTTTTTTGAGGATTTCCTCATACTGGATTTTTAGGACTATTTAATATTTTTTTTGTGTCAGTGTGTACTTGATTATACAGCTGTTTTCATGACGACTAGCAGTTGCCAAAGAAAGGTCTAGTTTCAACCTTCGTCTGCCACTTCATTAGCATATAAGCAAGAGCAGATGGCAAGGGCCTATACCACCTGCCACGGGCGACGGGGCGAGGGCAATCAGTTCTCGTTCCAACCGGCCAACAAGTGACGGACATTTGTGAACCATTTACTTAGTGCCCCCTGTCCTGCTAATTAGTAGGAATTTTACCTATAAAATTAATTGTTGATCTATTTTCATTGCCATGTTAACCCTCGCGAATACTGAATGCTGGTCGACAATTCTGATCGAGCCGTGAAGAAAAATCTTGATTTCCTGATTTTCAACGTTGTTTATTAAATATTCAGGAAAATATAAGCACCACCGTAAATTTTTGAAGAAGACTATTCCAAATTCCAAACTGCAGAGTATAAATTTTCTTTGAGCTTGAAAATTATACCAGGCACCGTAACGTTTTATTGTTTCGTGATTTTGTGCATTTTTTTTACTGAATTTCTTGAAGAAAGTCACTTGAAGTAAAGTCACGTGAAGTCACCTGAAGCAAACTAACGCTGGCATAGGTGAATTGTATCAATTTTGAACTTTACTAGACTTTAAAAAAAAAAAGAGACGGAAGCCTGGTAAAGGGAGAGACAAACCTTGGGATGCGAACTGTGAAACCTCCGATTATAGCAGGGGCTGAGATAACGCCTAGGACAGGCAATATTAGGCACAGATTCGCAGGGACTTTGCCAGGATCTCCCTTTCCAATCATCTACCAAAGGTGGTTACCCGTTTTGTCAAATCCGGTTTTGCCAAAAATTAACCCCTGTACAAAATTCGGGCGTAAGGGCATTTCCGTTTTGCCGAATGCGAATATCCGTAGAAAATTCAACATTACAGAAGTTTAAAAAGCATTCTTACTTGGTTGAAATTTGTGATTTGTTGTGTTTTTTGATATTACATGTTCAGCCGCAGCGAGCACAAGTAGCACAAGCAAGGCAGTCAATTTGGGGGGAAAAATGATTTGGCGAAGGGGTATTCAGAGAAATGGGGAGTTCGATCCCCTTTCGTCTAAGATTAATACATGGTTAACATTCGGTGGAACTGGAGCAGGCGAAACAGGTATACACCTCGACCAATTCAGCTCCTTCATGCAACGTGAATGGATAATGATTTCAACACTAAAGGCAAAAAAATGTATTCATCTCATTGAATAACAAGGTTATCATGAGGTTTATGAATGTAACGTGTCCTTTCATAATGTCACATGCTGCCAAATTCTCAGAATGTGTGGCATTGTCATGTTGAACTCAGTGGTCAGTGGTTAGCTTCACCACACTGTGTTAAAAATGTAAAAATTGTTAGCATGTGCATTAATTTTAGGCATGTTGCACAGAATTTTAATATACACAATAAAAAGACCGTAAACAAAAAATCTACCACCCCCATCGTTCTGCCGCAAAAAAATTCAGAAAAAATTCCTACGCGAAACTATAAAATTTACTATTTAGAGGCAAGGTAGCTGACGGAGAGCCAATAGAAAAAGAAAACTGATCGGATCACTTGCCAACTACAACTTGATGTTTACATATAACTGAATAGGAAACACGGCCATATAATTTAGTGTGGATCTCCCTTTCATGGTTTCACTGAAAAGTTCACAGTAAAAACAAAATTGGATGAGTGCCGACTCCCGTCTCTTCACCCACTCCCGGACTTTTTCAGCTTCTGAAATATCTGGTGGTAAAGTTCAAAATTAAATTTATTTACCTAAAAAAAAATTAGTGTACTTCTACCACGTAAGGTCAAAAGTTATTAAAAGATAAAAAATAGTGTATACTTCATGAGACATAAGCTCAAAACAGTTATGAAAAGAAAAAAATTGGTGTACTTCATATGACTCAAAACAGTCATTAAAAGATAAAAATTAGTATGCTTCGTATGACGTAGGCTCAAAATAGTTATTAAAAGAAAAGAAAATTAGTGTACTTCATAGTACGTACGCTTAATACTATAGTATTAAAAGAAAAAATAGTGTACTTCTTGTAATGAAAACAGTTATTAAAAGAAAAAATTTAATTTACTTCATATGACGTAAGCGCAAAATAGTTATTAAAGAAAAAATATCGACACTGCAAAAACTAACGGAAAAAGAACTATAAACAAATAAATAAATAAATAAATAAATAAATAAATAAATAAAATAACAAGTTTGCAGTTGTGTAGCTCGATATAATATTTCGACAAAGTCACAGTAGCTTACGAATTGAATCATCCTTGTTGGACTTTATTGACCAATCTACAACCGGAAAACATTTCATGCACCAAACTTTTTAAGCCAGATTGGCAGTATTAATTGAGCTATCATTGTTTTGACTTCATTGACCACTCAGCTACCGAAAAACATTTCTCGCACTAAGGCAATGACGGACTACATATAAGGAGAGTGCTGATTGGTCGAAGAGTCACGTGACATACTGCGAGTCCTTACCTTGTTGCCAGGCAACGCCGCACCACGCCAGACAAAAACAGAGCCGGGCAAGCAGGCTCCGCAGCAGTCGATGGGAGTGAAACTCCATCGCTCAGGCAGAAAATCGTGTCTCGTCGACCTGCGAATCGGCGTTACGATCAGGTAAACCTGTGCCGGCCTTATACAAGCACAAATTGCGCAGGGAATCAAAGTAATATACTCTGCGCTGTCAGTTAAAATGTCAAAATTGAAATGCTCTTAGTTGAACGCAAACGATTGCTGTCAGGAACAAAGCCTGAGTAATGCGGATAGACCCTTTTGGGTAAATGGACTCGCTCGGCGGGATTTTGAGGACAGGAAGCACGCTTGCAGGAGGGTTTGATGAAAGACCACGTGGAATGAATGACCACGTGCTCGCGCCGGCTTCATTTTGACGTGAGAAACTTTAAGGGGGGGGGGGGCCAGATGAGGCTTAACTTTAAGGGGTAAAAATCCGCAATGCAAAGACTATGGTTAAATCAAACATTCGCTATGTTTGTGCAACCCACGCATAATGACTGGAATATCCGTGACTGGAATGATTTAACAAGTGAAACTGTGCAAAATCAAAACTTTATGCATTTAATAAATGTTTGGTTGCTCTTTATACTCCTATACAGTGCAGTCACTCTGATACATAGTTTTTATTTTAGATGTCGTCATAATGCCTTATGCGATATGCCTTGGGCGATAAGTCTGTCCTCCTGTCCGGTGTTTTTCAATTTTTGCAGGAGGTACAGATGTATGACAAGATTTAGATTAGGGGTTTGAATAATATCTCTGTAATGTGTGGTGCAGTGGCAACCCGGACCACTGCACTGTGACTGAGGTTGGCGCTAATGACCAAGCTGTCGACGCGCCATTAAGCCTCATCTCCCCCCCCCCTTATGATGCTACGATTAATTTAAATAAATAAATAAATAAACATTTGGTAATTTGCTAATTGGTAATAGGTTGAATAACCGTAGCGAGTTTTACACTGGGTAAAAACAGCATTGTTTGTACAGTTTTCATACGTTTGAGATATTGTTGAAAACCGAGTCGCACAGGAAAAGCAATATGAAACCAAGTACCCATTTAAATGTTTTAAATGCCGCACAGAGCCCCGTCCGCCACTGAACACCAGGATCGCCTGTTAAAATGGCCTAACCCATCACTCATTAAAGAATGATTAGCCAGTCGCCCCACCCCCACTCAGGGTCACCCTCACTCAAGGTCATCTTCTCAGAAATACAAAAAAATAATGAACGACGAGTCAGTGATTACATGCAGTTGCCACGATGATTGAAGTGCATCCGGTTTCTGATTTCTGTGTTTTTAACTGTGTGTGCAATCATATGAAATTTACGGAATTTCACAGTTCCTCTTGTTTATGGTAGCTGTTTTTCGTGGTTTTACATCCTGTTAAGTTAACGCAGACTCGGCCTCGACCGTAGGGGCTCGTCACAAAATACGAGTAGTTCTTTTCTCGACCTGTTTTATCGCCATGGCTAATTCATTATTGTTTTACGTTTTATTCAGCAATAGAATATAGGCAATGACAAACATGTCGTTGTAGCTGTTTCCTTTGTGTTTTCAACAATTTATTCTTTTAATCTTTGCAACGAAGCCACCACCACAGTAGATAAAACATAAATTGTAGTCTTTCATGCGTCCATTTTCAACTCTACACCGGGCAAGAAATTATTAAACAGTTGGTTATTTTTTAAGTTTCTTTTTCCCCATCGATGAAATAATGCTACAATTCTGGCAGTAAATTTGTTGTTTATGATCGGTATTATGCTTAAAAACGCTCGGCCTCGACCATAGGGGGCTCGTCACAAAATACGAGTGGGTCAGCAGCAACAACAAAGAGCACTGAAGCAATTAAAGGCAGTAGTATAGTAACAATCATCAGTAGTTGTAAAGTTTTTGATGTGGCGTCAAACCACTAATGATTGTTAAAACTGTTAGCATGTCGCAGCTAAGTGTGCGACTGTGCGCTAACCTTACAGGATGTCAAACATAACCAGCTACAATAAACGGAAGGAACTATGTTTAAATTTTCTCATTACGTATTTAAAACCGCAGAAACTAGTAAGTGGAAGCTCTTCAAACACCATGGCAAAGTCAATGTTGTCAATGACTCATCGTTCTTTACTTTTTGCATTTCCGGGGAAGATGACCCTGAGTGGTACGGCATCAGGGTTCGTGGTCCTCTGACCAGCGTCTTTCGAGCTTCCTTATATGACTAGAATGTACACAGTAGATAAACATAAACATAAATTGAACATCCATGTTCAACTCTGCCCCCGGGCAAGAAATTATTAAACAGTTGGTCATTTTAAGTCCCTTTTTCCCCTCGATGAAATAATGCATACAATCTTGTTAGTAAATTTGTTGTTTGTAACAGGTATTATGCGTAAAAATAATATTTTCATTATGATATATGCGAGGTGTAGGTACTACACGAATGGAACCTTTCCACGGTTTTCGCGGCTGCAGCTGAAAAGTATAAAAGATGCAAGCAGTCTGAATTAAAGACTGGTCTTGTGAAGATACACGACACACTAATCTTAGAAGAAAAGAAAACAACTGCCCCGACTGGGACTTGAACCCAGTACCTCCCGTTTACTAGCCGGGCACTCTAACCACTGCGCTAGCGGGGCAGGTTCTGGCCACAGGCTCCAGCCGAGCTAAATAGCTGCTCAATCTTTCTCAGTCGTGAACTAGAGGTCACAAACATACATTCAGGAAGGGAAAGCAACATTGCTTCTTGACCTCCACACTAGAAATCTTGCATCGTTTATCCTTTACCTTGTGATGTCTTCTGTATTGAAAAGTATACAATGTCACTGAATACTATTAAAAAGGTTTGATATTGAATTGACGCCCGGTTATTCTACAAGCTGTGGAACCAGTTTTTCAAATAAATTGGAATAGAAAAAAAACTGGGTACAAATGAGGGATATTTGGGGGGCTGGCGTTAGAAATAGTTAGTAAATAATTACCTCGGGAGTTCGTTAGTGAGGCGTAGCAACTGTGCGTAGTCAGAAGTGGAATAAAGACTAAGCTGGAAGAAGTATGTTAAGATTCCTTCAAGGCTGCGCGGGATAGTCCTTTACAGTTGGCATTGCTGGTTCAGGAACTACAGGAAGAGTGATTAAAGTAGCGATGGACAATGGTAGAACTTATGTTGCTATAGCAGATCTATGAGAATTAATTCACAGAGTGATGCACCAAGGCACACACTGCTCTTATACTATGCACTCTCTGAAGATGCTGTGTTCTGACACTACACATCTCTGCACACCAGCACAGCCAAACCACGAGCTGTGTACTAGCAGTACACAGTTTGTGTAGTAACAGAACACACTTTTTCTGTACAAAGCATGTGTACTGCACCTACACAAACTGTGTACTGCTGGTTAACAACTCGGTTTGTTTGCTGTGCTGGTACACAGAGATGCATACTGTCAGAAACAACATTTTTCAGAGAATGCCCTCAGGGATGCTGGCATAAAACAGTTCAGACCATATCTATAGAAGCTTCATTACAACAATGCATACACTACACAAACCGAGAATTCTGTCCCAGCACACTCCGTTAGCAGACTCTGTCCTTCATAATATTGATACATCATAACCAACAGTAGTTAGTTAAAACACAAGGCAAATTAGTATTAAAAACCGCTGAATCATATAAAAGAAAGATGTAACGCTGTAAAGGATCCGATACAAGAAAAGGACATGTAAGCCATCAGCATTGCACTAATACGTGTAAAACAATCTCCTGCATCTCGGAAAACAAGCTGGGGAATCTTTTACACGTATTAGTGCGACGTTGATGGTTTACATGTCTTATACTTGTAAAGTTCCGGTCGAAAAAAAACCGCCTTCGTTATACGGAAGAAGTTGCAGTATTAATGTATGTGACTCTGAACGAAAATGCTGATATCTCGAAAACTACTGGACAGAATTGAATGAAACAAAAACTGGGTTGCTTGTTATGATATCAGCTATATTTGTATACGTGTTACATGTAATGTTAAGTAGCCGAATATGATTGGCCAAGCGAGCAAGACGAGTTGATAACTAATAATATACCTCACAAACTACTGGATAGAATTTAATAAAACAAAAACTGGATTAATTGTTATGATATCTGCTATATTTCTATACGTATGACATGCAGTATTAAGCAGCAAAATATAATATGTAATTCAGTCTTTGTTTCATGAAAATCCGTCTAGTAGTTTTCGAGATAACTGAATTTCTCCATGGTTATTATTATGACCCTCGATATAACGAAAAAGGGCCTTTTTTTTTTACCGGAACTGTGCGTGTTCTTTTAGTTTACAGCGTTAAGCGTTGTTAAGACTTATAAGGCTAGGGCTTTTTTTACACGTACTACTGCGACTAAACATAACGGAAAGCCAATCGCGGCCCAGAAGGGTTAAATAAATACAGATGCAAACCAATTTACGTTACCTTTCGGACTGAAATGTCACACTGCGTGAGCGGGGAATCGAAACCACGACCTTTGAAACCAAACGCGAGGTTCGTGTCTGTATGGCTCCGCAGTAGGACCTCGGCCTTTGATTTCAAAGGTCGTGGGTTTGATTCCCTGCTCACGCAGTGTGACATATAAGTCTAAATGGCAACGTAAATAGGTTTGCATCTGTATTTTTTTTTTATTATTGCAACACTGACGACTTACATATCTTTCTTGCTCCTTAGCACAGTAAGGTTTTTTAAGGCTTACATCTGTATTTTATATGCTTAAAAGTTTTTCTATACTAATATCTGTTATTGTTTTCTTGGAGATATTTCCGGTAATTAAAAAAAAATTGAGATAAGGTAATTGAGAAGACCACTTTCTGAAATAAATTAGTCACGTTAAAACAGCGTGCAAATGGCCGTTTTTAATACCTTGTTAAAACCTACGTTTTAACGTACAAAAGTTTTAAAATCGGTTCACTGGTTCGATATCGAGGTGAATGCAAATTTTTCCCCCAGCAAGAAGAGGAACAACAGCAAAAATATTGTAGTCACATTAAAATACCGTTTAAAAGGCCCTAAGCCTTCTTCATACCAACATTTTAAGCTAAAAAGTTGGAAATCGGTTTATTGGTTTGTCCTCTAGGCGACAGAAAAATTTCCCCAACTAGAAGAAAAACAACAACAAGATTATTGCAATCACACTACAAAAGCATTCAAACGGTTCTAGGCTTTGTTCGTATCTACGTTTCGAGCTATAAAAGTTGAAGATCGGTTCGTTGGTTCGATATCCAGTTGATGGCAAACAGTCCCAACAACAACAACAACAAGAAATGGCCATGCTGTGGAAGCCAAAACGTTCGGTTGTTGTCATTCAAATTTTTAATGTAGTAAAATGGTTATGTTGCGACATCAATTTCGTTGCTCTTTGTCAATTATTGAGGAAAGGATGGGTTTCAAAGTTTGACGTTTAACATGGAAGTTCATGCCGAGGCTTACATAAGGACCACTTCGCTACGTAATATATTACTGCACCTACCTTTTAAGGCAGGTAGCCCCAGGAAACCAACCTACGATACAATGTCAAAATTGCTGCAATCATGTGGTTGGTGTTGTGTTTATTGACCGATTTTGACTTCTATCTTACGCCATCTCGCGTCGTGTTGCAGCCACAGATAGTCAGTCTGGTATGTGCCTACGTACTACGTCCACGGTGGTTGTATATGTATAGCTACGTGCTCCAAAGACTGTGTACTGTCCTGCTATCATTTCACTGGACAGTCACTATACCTTTGCTATCGTACGAACATTTGGCCGGGCTTTATTTTTATAAACTAGAAGAAGCCCGTGCTACGTACGGCTGGTCTTGAATGCACCATTTGCAACACTAGTGCGGTTTGGTTGTCCCATGTGTATATCTATGTTTCACCGAATTAAGTTTGTTCAATCCAATTTTTGTGCTCACTTGCTAACAAACGCTGATTTTCGTTCACTTCGCTCACTCAATCAGAGCATCCTGTGACTCAAATGACGTGATTCACCGTTTTAAAAATTGACACGCTCAAGCATCGTTTGCAATAAGCCCTTCTATCGTTTCTAGATGGAAACGACGACGAAAACCATCAAGATGGCAACAATCAACAAGGAAGTGCCGACCGTAAGTGGCCGCCGACACCAATAACATTCAGGAGGGTCAACCCCCCGCAAAAGGAAACAGTGAGTAAGTCGAGTGTGACCAATGCGCAAACGGG
>JAHWFP010057802.1:0-12473 GCA_023313725.1 Lithobius niger
TCTCAACAGGTACACGAAAAGCACATTTTTAAGGGGGGGGGGGGGGTTCACATTATTTTTGGCCCTTGATCCCCCCCGCCACAAATAATGACCAGTCCCTAATGTATCATAGCATCCCTCACTTCTGTCCGTCAGAACTCAATTAAAAGCCAAGTAGAGTTCTACAGTATATTTAAATATTTGTCAGGGTTGCACAGATACAGATATAGGACCATTAAAAAAATTATGTTGCCGTAACACTAAAATAATTTTTTTTTTAATGACAAACCTAGCTTTACGTAAACGTTTAAAAGATTTATCTTTGTGAGTGTCTACATAGCAAAAGTGCCATTTATGCCATTGTATCACAGGGCTAAAACCTAAACATAGCAACTACTTATCTCTCACTGACAATGGATTACAAAATTGGGTTAAACCAGGATCGGTAAGAAAAAGTAGAGTCGGTCGGCTTGCATCAGTCAAACTTTTTTTTAAAGACCTTGGTAGGAATGGGCCGATACGAGTTTATACCAATCCAATCCCGATGAAAGGTAAACCGATCCTATCCGATAACAATATTAAAAACACAACTACAACTTTAATTTCTACACCAACGCAACTAAAGTTTATGGATTTGCGTGGGTTCCAATTGCTGAGATTATCCTATAAGAAAACAAAAATTGCTAGTAAGCCAACGGTCTTTTCTGGCCCATTCCATATTCTCTTTAAAAAAATTATGTTAAATTAAGAGGTCAATGAAAACTCATTTTAATTTTCCTGTCACTCAGGCTACACGTCAATAAACAATTTACGGCTAAAACTGTTAAGGTTAAAAAACAAACACCTTTTTATACTACTTTATACCAGCAAAAGACAGTTCTTTGCTTGTGCAGTATTCTCTAGAAATTAAGGCTTTACCGAACCGAAAATGGCCGGACAGAAGGTATTCAGTTTCGGTTCGGTGTTCTGCCTTTTGAAAGAAAGTTACCAAACCAAATAGTAAACACCGTAAACATGAACTTGATATTGTTACTTTGGTTTTCAGGAATCATTAATAGGCACGTAAACCAAATAAAACAAGTATCTAACCATAAACAAGATTTTATTTTATTTGTTTGATGAACTCCGTTAACCCTTTCACAAGAATTATTTCTGGTGATGGTTTTTTTTTTAAGTCCCATATGATAGTAGGGTCGGTCGCAGGATTTGAGTCGGCATTCGCTTGGTTTGGAGACGAGGACGCTGGCCACTTGGCTGTTGCAGCTCGCTTTGCTCGGGGTCCCTGGGGCCCCCTCATGCTGTACGCATGAGGACTTACTTTTTGGTCCGTCTAGAGTTTTGTCCTTTTTCAAGAACGCCAGTAGTGAAAGGGTTATGACCGAATTAGATATCTTGTTCGTAGCTCTAACCTTTCAGAAGTTATGAGAAAAAGTACAAAGATAGAGAAGATCTTTATGCTCAAACAGTTTCCATATCTGTGCACTTCCAGTGAACCAGGGTTGGAAATAATCATGATTATTTTAAACTAATCGAATTAATCAGATTATTTGATTATAATCAGATTTTAATAACATGTAAGATTACAACATTTATTATGACATGGTAAAAGTTGCTAGAGGTTGCTCTATTCCTTGCTTAGCAGTTGCTACTGCCAAAATACCATTAGCTGTAGATCTCTTTAAGTATTAATAGTTTAAAACGTGCTTACCACGTGTGAATTTCAATGTTAATACGCACAACACAGTAACTATTATTGCAATAAAGTCGGTGTAGGTGTTGCGGCACAATGGCACATTCCTCACACGTGAGCTGATTAAATGAACATAGTTGCATCAGCTGCAGTTGCTAGTTGCCGCCTTAAAGTATACAAGTTGCAAAGTCCTTTAGTTTTTTCCGGGATTTAAGGGTTTGAATGTTGCCATTTATTTCCTAATTGGTTGTTCCTAATCGGTTACATATTTTTGTATGGATCAGGCCGAAAAGAGTCGAGCCATACATTCCTGACTGTGGAAGATTTAACTGCAGTGTATTTTATTTTGGGTTGTCTAAGTTCTTTTGTACTTATACATCAACAGTTTTGTGACAACCTGGTCCTTGCTTATAATCAGGTGAATTTCAATTGTAATCAAGTGATTATAATCATGATTATAATCAATGATTAAAATTACTTGATTATAATCGTAACAACCCTGCAGTGAACAAAACTACATTTGTTAAGAAACTTGTGCTTTGATAAAAATATGAATCTTTGAGAACCGAGTTGTTCAATTTTATTTTAAAGGTTGATTGGTTTGGTAGACTTTTGTTCGGTTTGGAAGTGTGTTCGGCTTATTTATGTTTGTTTGGTTCAGTTCAGCTCAGCTGAAAAATATGTGGTACTTAGTATGAGAAATACACTTTCCGAAAGATTTTAGCTAATCAATGTTCAAAATTTTCAAGTTCTATGAACAAGAGCTTTTACTCTCTTATTTAGATTTTAAGTTAGTCGTAGCAAAAATTGGAGCGTCGGATCATCATGTGCAACATTTTCATTACAAACTGAGTAAATGGCTTTGCCTATGTCACTTGGTTGTTGCTTTTGCCGCGCTTGGTGTCAGCTTTGCAGGGAAGATCGTGGAGTAACGAATACTGATATCGGATGCCTTATAGTAGTCCGATATCGATATGGCAAAATACCGATATCAATATCGGACTATCCCTAGGCATTGGCACCACCTATCAATATTGGTAAAGCGTTCTTCCGATAATTTCGTAAAAACAAAATTAACAATATGACATTTCAATACAACATTTTTGGTTTTCCCCCCGAATTTGGTAAGTTTGTTAGTTACCAACCCCCCCCCCCCCCCCCAAAAAAAAAGTCACAAAATAACACTTTGCAGCAAGAAATTTATTAACGAGTCACAAAACTAAAAATAAATTACAAAAAAAAATTCAGTCGAAAATAGAGCTGATAAAGTGAATGCTTGCTTAGCTTTTATCTTCAACAAAAAATATATACAAAGTGGTCCATAAAAAATGAAACTGTAGAAGTTTTTTTTGGGCTTAAAAAGTTTGGACTTCCGAGTCGATACCATAAACTATAGTAGCCTATAGATCGGCATAGTCCATTGTCATACAATACTTGCATCTAATACCGTGTATAAGTTGTTGACTTGCCTTGCATAACTTGCAAGGTAAGTCAACTTACCTTGCAATACTTGCATCTGATACCGTGTATAAGTTGTTTTGTTGTTGACTTGCCTTGCAAAACTTTGCCTTGCATAAATTTCTCTACCAATGAAAATAACCACAACTTCTTTGAAAACTTATAAGTTTTGATTTGACTAAATTATTTAGCATTAAGTTTTTTAGCATTAAGAACTAAGGCTGTACTGATACCAACTTTACCGATCTGATACCGATCCAATTTTTTTAATTCTGCCGATAACGGTAGCGATGTAATCCCCAATTTTTTTGTATTAATGACCTAGTTTTCTTCGAAAGTCCATTAATTATTGAAATAAAAAATTCTAACATAGTAACCAACAGTTAAAAGAAAGCTAGGAAGATACTAAGCAAGTTTGTGAGCAAAACGCCGTGTCATAATTTCGAACGATTCCAGAATTATAGACATTTCACTGAAAGTTGCCGATACCAATATCACAAATATCGTCAACCAATATCGGCACCGGTGCACCCTTATTAAGAAAAAGCATTAAGCTTACTTCAATGATTTATTGTTTGTATGCCACGTATCGGTTAGGCCGATATGTTGTTTGCTAGCTTCATCTCGGTACCAGATTAAAAGTGGTTACGGAATAGCCCTATGTTTAATATCAGTAACGGATCGCATCTACAAAAAAGCACTATCAGTGTAATCCTATATATGCTGAACAATCGTTTACTTCGAATGTTCAATAACACGAAATCACAAGAAAATACGCTCAAATTCAGACTATAAAAATATATGCGGTATTTTGCAAAATTTTAACACGCTTAATTGTTTGAGTGGTCTCTCCTAGGGGTTTACAGGGTCCCTCAAACCCTAACATCCAGTTCCTCATCAGCGATGTGTTGGGAGCACACCTCTCGAGCAAGTGAAGCCAAATGAGCGCCAAACAGGCGTCACTTGACAAATACCGCTTGCAACGTTTTTCAACGATTTAAAAAACACGAGCACTTGTAACAATGTAAGACAGAAGCAAGCACGTATAAAGATGCCTGAAATCTGAAAACTACCAAGCGTATTTTCTGGTGATTTCTTCCTATATATGTACAACACACCTTACAAAATAAAACAACCAATGTTCAGTACTAAAACCAATTTATTTCCAAGATCAATTCAAGCGATGAAATGGGTTTAATCACAACTTTACGAGTATGGGTCGACAAGAAGAAAACAACTAACCCCCAACGACAAATGCAAATGGATGGCTTGCACAGTCGGGGCTAAAACACGTAAAAGAGAAACAAAGCACAAACACAAAAGAAACTGAAAACTGACGAAAATGCTAACAACCGCCAGTTGTTATGGAAAAAAAAAACTGGTGATGCGTGAAGGGAAAAAAAAAACAGCTAGAAAACAAAAGTTGATTGATTGCAGAGACGGGGAACGACAAGTATTAACTACGAAATATTATGTACATAGATGAAGCAGGAGAAGAGTAAAAAATAACTCAAAATTGGAAATAGGGAAATGTCCAAAACACAAGTTTCGGTTCACGGTACAATATGATATGATGGACAGTCAAATGCTGATGGACCGGGGCTTTTAATACACTGCCCCGGCATTTTGTTATTCGTTGCATTTCGCATCACCGAACACCGAGGAAGCCAGCCAATGCAAGAACGGAGCCGGTTCGTCCTTCCCTCGACTAGGGAGGGTCAGTTTCTAGTTTGTAGGCATAGAAAATGTTGTTGGTAACTGTTCCAAGGCCAGTCGAGGGTTAACATTGCGGAAAGTCTGTATATGCGTTGTCACGAACAAAACTGAAAAGAAATGAACGCTCAGTAATGGATGTCGAATCCGCTTCGTCGCCAAATAAGCATTCTCAAGGCCTGATGAAGATCAATAGGCGACGAACGAAAGAGGAGTCGAGATCCAGCCTGTAACGTGATTGGTCCAATGTACAAATTCGCAGCCAGGAGGAGACTTTCCAGCTGCAGGCGGAGGAGTTTGCTTCCGCCAATAGAAAGGTCGGTCAGAGCAGGGAGACTCAGATCGTGTTCAATAGACGACAGAGGCCTCCTTATACTCCGTGCCTTCGATGGTGAAGAAATCCTCCAGCTTCCACTGGAGTGTCTCGAAGGTTGGCCGCTTCATGGGGTCCTTGTGCCAACACTCCAACATAATCTCGTAGAGTTCCGGTGGACAACCGGTCGGTGCCGGCATTCGATAGCCATGTTCCACCTGGTGAAGCACCTCGGCGTTGGTCATCCCTGCGAAAGAAGATGTTATATGAGACAAACGAACCTCAATCGTTGACACAAACACCATATTACATTATTTTGAATAAAATAAAACAAAAAACAAAAACAACACTTGCACCACCTGTGAGACTAGATTTTATTTAGTCTACTTGAATTTGAGGATTAACGCCGATCCTCTTCATCAGAAATCTCAAAAAACGTTTTACTTAAACTTCCGTTACATACTACGGCTACAACAAGACTTCATCTACTCATGCGCTCTCCATCCACTGTTCTTTAAGCTTGACTCAACAGGGCATCTTGATTATTCTGTTGGGGGTTTGTTGATTTTCCATTGGCATTCTAATTTTAAAGTCAGGTCTGGATGTGTAAGTCCATCGATTCGGTTGTAGGTAGATCCAGTGATATTCATAAGGGGAACCTGACAGCGACAGAAACTTTTGATGGCAGGTGATTACAATGCTCTCAGGTGAGATTCTTGTTTAGTTAGTATTAGATTTAAGGATTATTGAAGTGTTTTGCCAATGAATTTCGTGATTTGTTTTATTATGATGTTGGGCTATTCCACTGAGTTTCTCTCGCCATCGGTTTGCACCTATAAGTATCGATTCAAGTGTTCATTTTGTTTCTCTTAAATAAACTGCTTGGCGTACTTGGCATGGGACTGCGTACACCACTTTGTATAGTGAACAAAAACAAATTGTTTCTTTAAGATGATAAACCAAACTGTTTCTGAACATCCATAGCCAAACCTTGCTAATGCAGCTTTTCTAGATGCCGAGATTTTAATTTTTTTCTAAACTTCCAACATTTTTCAATAAATCGTATTATTTAAATAAGATTTTAAGAAAATTTTTGCTTTTTAATAAAGTTTCTGGTCCTTGAGGTTCGATTAATTCAATTGCACACGTTCTTTAAGCTTTTTTTTAAAGCATGTAAACCAATTCCACAACTTGTGGGTGATAAGGATTATTAGAAATTTTGAAGTAGGGGTTCCCCTTAAGATCGAAAGTACTGTGCGGTATTAAACAGACAATCATTTAAATTTAAATTATCGTGTGAGAATCCATGATTCTCGAGTGAAAATTTTAGATTCAATACAAAAAGAGAAGCTTTTTGTCAAATCCCCACAAATTTCACAGACGCTGTTGCGTGGGTCTATTTTCAACCATCGGGTTATCCATGCCTGGAATGTCCTTCCCCGTGAAGTTGTCTGCGCCCCTAGTCTAAACTCTTTTAAGGCTAGGCTGGATCGATACCTGGCGGTTAAAACATTTCCCTCCCCACCACACAGGTTTATCTATCCGGTGGTACATTTTTATTATGTTATTTTGTATTAAGTTCATGAAGTAATTAGGCCTAATGCTGAATGTATATGTTCGGCATCGCTAGTGTAGTCAGTTATGTCTCAAAGAAAATACAAAAAAATTTCGCGTAAATCTTAATAAATATTAAAAAATTCATATTTTTTTTAAAATATTTAATCGCATTGCATTTCAGGATAAATTTTGAAATCGCCCAACGTTATTATTCAGCCTATTTTGTAACATGGGTTATACCAGAAAATAGATACGACGAGTCATTGGACATTTGATTGCATGGGTTCACAACCCAGAACGAGAGATGGAACATGCGATAATATTCTCATGGACACTCCGTCGAGCCTTGTGGGCTATCCTTTACGACACTCCTGGCTGAAAGTTGTCAAAGCGCCATTTCACCTTTTCAACTCCTAGATGCAGGAACGTACAATCTTCGATCAATATAAAGAAAATAGCGGCTAAATTAAAATTGGAACAACACTATTCGCACCAGCGTTGCGATTTTCATAACTAAAATAAGATCATGTGACCCACATCAGTCTATTGGATGACGGATAATCTGGAATGTGGTTGCTGTGTTTAGAATATGGGCAATGCTACCAAAATGGTTAACAGGCGCCTTTAAGTGATATCTAATTCCTTATACAGAACCAGGAGCGTCATAAAGGAGAGCACATAGGGGAAATCTCTGTTCTGTATAAAGATTAAAGAACCATTTTTTTTTTTCACAAACTAAGTTAGAAAGAAAACGTACTAATTACAGTACGCTTTCTTTATAACTTTATTGTCATGAATTTTGTGTTTTTTTACTCCATTTCAAGTGTTGCATAGAATTCACCATTACAGAAACAAGAAACAAGCTCTTGCTTCTCATCGATGGATGGAAATGAAGCAACTGCCACCTGTATTTGAATTTTGTACACGTCAATAATAAGCAACGGCTTCTGGATAATTTGGAACAATTTTAATTTTGTGAAAATGTATACCATGCAACAGTCAACCAGTTGTAAGGTAAATGTAACTGTGCCGACTTCCTTCAAAGAATCAACATTTTCAGCAATTATATTTGACCTCCACATCATGCAAAGCTACCAGAATACACATGCCTGAAAATTGATACAAGAAAAGTGTCATACTTTTTAACTTTTACCAACTAACAGGTAAAGACACCATAACTGCTTCCTTAATGTCTCACTGCGAACTATGTGTCTGATAAAATACTTTTAGAAGGTTTTCATAATTTACTTACATTGCGATTATGGTTTCAAAAAAAATTTTGAAAACCTTAAATACGAATAAACCATAAGAACATTATTAGGGATACGTAATTTCCGCGAAATTTTGTCTGCCATATCCGCGGCAATTTCAGCTGCGAGTTGAACAAAATTCTGCAAAATTTTTATCAATTCAGTGGCTTATAGTATAGACAAACTGAACAACTACATTGTTCAATACGGTATAAGCCCGATTTCAACTAAACGTAAAAACAAACTTCATGACATAAGTGTCGCTTACCAAGCTAAAAACAGAAGTACAGCATTGCTAACTCTAATCAACAAGAGAAGAATTTCAGTTAACACTTCTGGTTAGTTTTTCTCGTGATAGTAAAACTGTGAAAGTTGGTCAAATTTGAGTCACAAGTGCATTAGGAAGATGGCAGTTTGCTATTGAAAATTCGCAAGACATTGAAGGTGTCTTCGTTGTGAAAGATTAGCTGTAATTTTCTACATAATTCTTGGAATTGTGACTCAAATCATTTTCTTTTGTGTGCCGTATTGGAAATTGACAGAAGAAATGCACATTTCCCAATATTCCGCGAGTTTTCTGAAATTCTGCGACATCAACAATACTTTTTTGGAACCAACAGACGTCTACAACTCAAGAGAACTTTCTAATATTCTTCTTTTTTAAAGCAGCTGCGAAATCTGCGATCGTGGAAATTATTTAGCTCCATTCATAATGAACCATTCAATCGTGAACCATAATGAACCAAATAAACATTATGAACCCCAATTTCGATAAAATATTTAAAATACACAATGATATATATTACGAGATTCCCACAATTTTTTTATGTACTGTATTTCACTGTTAGTCAATTTTCATCTTACCTGGATATGGGATGCGGCCATAAGTGACCAGTTCGGTCAACAGGATCCCAAAGGACCACACGTCCGATTTGATCGAGAATTTGCTGTAGTTGGCCGCTTCGGGCGCCGTCCACTTGATAGGGAAACGGGCACCGACGCGCGCCTCATACTCGTCCTCTTTGATGAGGCGCGCAAGGCCAAAGTCGGCAATCTTGACAATGTTGTTGTCGCCCACGAGGACGTTGCGTGCTGCCAAGTCACGATGAATGTAGTTCTGTGACTCCAGGTACGCCATGCCCGCTGCAATCTGAGCTGACATGTCGATAAGCTGAGGCAGCTTGAGGGAGCGGCCCTTACCCTAAAAAAAGTAAAATCACATTATTGAACAGTCTGTTCCAAATTCTGACGTCAATTTTGCGTAGTTTTGCGATTTTCCCTAGCCCTAAAAAACCTGGTATTAAAGTGGCACTATCACCGATTGAAAGCAGACGAAATATGACAACATCGAGCGCTGTGTAGTACAGTACCGCTCAAAAATAAATGGACAAACCTTTGTTGCCATGTTCACGCGCTTCCAACAATGGAAAGCAAAACTGGAGCCGAAGTTCGGTAATCAGCTGTGCTGGTATGGAGCGCCAATACTTTCTAAGTTATTGTTGACCGCAAAACGAAGCCTCATCCAAAAATGACCGATTTTGTCATTCCAATACATTATTTTAATGTTTCTGAAGTTATTTACGAAAAATTTAAAGTAACTCCCAAAAGGGCACGTTAGAATAGCAAGTTTTCTAAGGAAGGCACACAACTGGATATTTTTCATAAAAATGAGGCGCAGCATTTAAATTTTTAAAAATATCGAGAGTCTTTTAAGAGCGTAAAAATGTTATAAATAATTTTTAAAAAAGCGGCTGCAGCGACTACGTGTCGTAACGTCTTCTGTTAACTTCTCCCACTTTCCATAATGTGTGTCCCTCTACCACACTCTGGAACAGCGATCTCTATTAAACAGTGCGAGTCAAAAGTCCCTTGCACCGCACTAAAAGCTCTACAGCATTGGATTTACCCACCTTGACTCATATTCTTTGCTTTGTCCGTAATATGGGGGGCACCTCGACATGAGCTTGCGTTGGGCGGGCCCTGTCCCCCTCAACCCCCAGATATAACATTTAATTTTTATCCTGTGAGAAATAGTTGTTTGGTTCCAATGGGGGAAATATACGCATGATCCAGCCAATATGATTGCTGAAAACGGCGTGCTAATTGGATAAGCGGGATGCATTTTATTAATCACATCTTCAATGTAGCCCCCAACACCCACATGAGGGCTGCCCTGCACGGTGCAGGATATTGTCCGGTGCACCCATCAAAGGACCTTGGGGGGGGGGGGGCGTCATGCATGGGGTACCCTGCCACCTTTAACCTCCGATAATTACCAAGTTTATTTCTGTTCCATACAATAAACATGACTAACATCCTTGGGTTGAACAGTTGATTTCTGCCATCTCCTATGAATAAAAAACCGCAGGCCCTATCACCTACGCCTGTTCGTCAACTGATGACGATTGATGATGACCGGAGGGGGGGGGGGGATAGCTTATTTCTTGAAACGTATTACATGAACGTTCCCAATCAACTGCCGAACTCAGGGATTTTTTTCCTGCTTAGTTTAAGGAACAAAGAGAAACTTTGTAACTGGGGGTTGAGGGGGGCGTGGCGTCCCAATGCCATCTTAGGGACAAACGTTGGTCGGTCCTATGCGTCAGGTGTGTAATCTCAGTGATGTAGGACCTATGACGGGTGCACCGGACAATTTCCTGCTCCGTTCAGGGAAGCCCTTATGTGGACGTGGGGCTACAATGAAGATATAATAAAACGCATCCCGTTTATCAAATTAGCATGTCGTTTTCGGTGATCACCTTTGCTGCGCCATGCGCATATTTCCTCAATTGGAACCAAACGTCCATTTCTCATGAGAACAAAGTTGAATTTCATATCTGGGTTTGAGGGGAGCAGGGAGTCCCAAGGCAAGCTCATGGGGTGGCCCTCATCTTAGGGACAAAACAAAGTTCCACGAGTCAGGTGGGTAATTCCAATGCTGTAGGGCTTGTGGCGCAAGGGACATTTGTCTCACCCTGTATAATCTAAAACACAATTGCTAGTTAAAAATGTGTTAGCTTTTACGCCTAGTTTTAGATTTTACGAGTAATTGTCAGCTTTGAGGCCTAATTTTTAGCTGACGTTTTAATTTCATAAGTATTAGCTAACGGAAAATAGGGTACGAGAGTAGGCTTAAGCTCTCTCCAGACAGAAGCAAATTATGTGCGAAGCAATGCGTAACTACGTGCCTACAAGGTCAAAATTGATGCAATCGTTTGGTTGGTGTTGTGTTTAATGACCAATGTTGAAGTCTTTTTGACACCATACTGCGACGCATTGCAGCCGCGAGCAGCCAGTCTGGTTAGGGCTTTATTCACGTATGCAAAATGGTGCGGAAACTTGACGTTGTCGTGGTAACGTGATTTAATTCTTAATTTCCAGCTTTTGGGCCTAATTTTTTAACCTGCCGTTTTAATTGCTGCTAATGGAGAATTTGGTTCGAGAGGCCTAGTTATCCATCCACACGGTGTAGAGATTATTTTAAAGGAAGCTACTGTGTGTCGTTTTTAAAATCCTTCTGCTTTTACGGTTGCATGTCTTCCAGTAGTGGGCAAATGCGACGATCAAATGTTATTATTTCATCGAGTTACGTCGATAAAACTTATTAGCCATAAGGTAGCAACGATGTTTTAATTTGCCGTGTTTTTAGACTAATTTTTGGACGCAAAGACAAATGGTGAAAACAGTGTGTCTCTACCTGGTTCCGGAGTGATATCAGGGCCAAAACCAAGTTTGTGGTCCGAACCATGATCATCAAAGCTATACCTTTTTTAATGTGATTTTTCTTAATTAAATAAATTCTTTTTACGTAAAGTTTTGAATTGCAAGTCTTTAAGACAGTGGCACTCTTATTCCAATTAAAATCTCATTAAACAAGAACAATATACGCTATCTGTTCAGTTTATTCATTATGCATTAATGTATAAGTAGTAACGTGGAGTAAGATACGAAATACGTTATTAAAAGTATTTTAAAGTGTTTCCGTAAAGCAGGACACATTTTTTTACAGTTGGAACACTTGTATTTAAGTCATTAACAGTAAATAAGGCGGATCCGGTCCTTTCAATACTGTTGAAAAGGCGAAAAGCCCATGTTTGAAAACATAATTTAAGTGAAAATAGTTCAGAATAAAGTTGTATTGATAAATAATCCTAGTTTACTTTTGGCTCTTCGAACAATCGTCGACACAGTGCAAAAATTACAGCTAACTTGTTCAGCAACCTGTCGGCTGAGTTGCTATGTGGATGGTTGCAGCATTAAATTTCGTTGGGCTCCGTTGTCTGGCACCAGCAGTTCTAGGCATATCAAACTAAGCTTATTTCGAACGTTAGTAGACAGAACATTTGCAGTTTACTCCCTTTAAGCATTGTTGGCTACTGCGAGTTTTGATACAGATTGCTCTCCGTTACCGCTATTTCTTGCAACAATGGAAGTGCTCGTCCTGTTTACAGCGCAGGCCGGAGCAGCACATCTATTGTTGTGTTTGTCCATTTATTTTTGAGCGGTACTGTAC
>JAHWFP010057803.1:0-10253 GCA_023313725.1 Lithobius niger
AAAAAAGAAGGAAATCAAAACGTAGCCAGGAGTTGTTTCTGTTTCGAGAATGCAAGGAAAGCAAGTTTGGCACCTTGTTTCCCAAAGCCTCAAGACAGAAGCAAAAGACTTCTTCACAAAACCTCAAAGGGACAATTTTCCTTATCGAGACGCAGGAGCACGGCAGGCATTTTCATTTCTCAGCAGCGATAGGATTCTATCGATGTTTTTCAGCGATAACAACATTCATCGTAAGCAACACTGCACCCAAAGACAAGATGATGATTCTCCTGATGATTTAAAATTGAGAATGAATGAATGAACGGAAAGGGGGCAGAGTTGCTGTTTTACATCAATTAGTGATCGTGATTCGTCAATATAATAGCTGTAAAAAAAAAAAGGTGCTTCTTGGCCAAGAGTTTTATAAAACGATATTTACGATATTACTGAAGAGCTGCTAAGCTTCACTGGGTTTTAATTAGTAAGTGTCACCCTGGTTAAAATGGGAAAAAGTAAAAAGAATCAAAACCCAAAACGGCGTCACATAATACGGCTAAACGTAAATTTATAGCGAGGATTAGCCTTCGAAGATCTCCATTGGAAGAACAACTTAACTAAGGAACCAGTCATTATTTATGGCCGGGGTAGGAGGACGGAGGAAATGAAAATGTGACGACTAAATTTTCGATGACTCGATCCCCCCCTTCGAGACCCTGAAAAAAATCTCGACCCCCCCCTCTCCCAGGCCCAAAACAAAAAAGTGATTTTCGTATACCTATTGAGACTGTCTGCAAATGATTTCCTGTGGGCAAGATTAGTGCTCTAGCCAAATTAAGTAAGTAGCTCTCCACACCGACAGTTAGCATTAGTTGTAAGGAAACGTGTCTCGTTTTTAACGAAAAGACAAGTTGGGTTAAAAATGTTCTATAAAATGTTCCTTACACCCATCTCTTGTTGAGATTCATATATAAGTATGATGAACACACTGTTTACTTGTATGCCCATATCCGTAACATATTCAGCGCCTGATAGACAGACGAAAAGCAAGATGAAGTGGCCTTGGCTGTTACTGCACCACACATTACGGATATGTTAACAAACGCTAAATCTAGAAATACAAGGTAAAGGAATATAAGGTAAAGTGCTTATGTCTTCCACAGCAATTTTTTACTGGCCTTCAAACAATTTGTTGTCTGCTCATTGCATTTTATTGCTGCAAGGTCTTTTGCAGTAGGCTCTGTAATAATTATAGCCCTACTTTTGCAACAATGGTCCGCTGGTAAGTGGTTTTTGGCCAACTTTTTCCTTGACCGATTCCAAGGCCAGAAAGATCACCTAAGGCCGCAGGCCTAGGATGTTTCCTTCAGTCCGAGGAATTGGTCAGAGAAAAAGTGGGAGGGGGGGGGGAACGTATCAGTGGACCACTGTTTCAAAAGGCGGACTACAAGTTTCGTACAACCATCACTTCCAGATCAATTTCCATTCTCAGTTTTACGGTGGTTATATAACAGTGCCTCTTTTGAACGATTCGTTTTCGTGAGAAATGTGCGCTGGCGCTGGGTGCTTTTTTCTTGTTGTGTTCTACTTTGCCATTTTCACAGTAGCGCTCCGGTTACTCTGAAGGATACGAGAATTTTATTTCTTCAAGACCTAGCTATCGACGCACCTATAACCTAAATCCCCCCCCCCCCTCCCAGCGTAAAACAATGAAAAAGGAAAAAAGTATGAGGATGACGTTTGATGATGTTGTCTCTCCGCACACGCTGAATAGCAGAATGGCGGGATACATGATGCCGCTTTATACAGTACGATCAGTGTGCCATGCTGATTATAATTGTTGATGTAAAGTGTAGCTTCCTTACAGCAGTATAAATGCAGCAGCGAGCGAGGGGAAACTGATACCATGTTTCACATGCAAACACAAGTCTTTATGCCAAATTTTGTGAGTGTTTTTGCTCGTGAAAAGTGAGATCTGCAATAGAACTACTTAAAATCAGTACCGTAATTTTGATGTAAGGGCGCATGATTGAAATCTGTTTTAATTTCACAGAACCATTGCTATCCCAAGCCTTATCTCCGAGTAACATGCTGACTAGGCTGTAGGCTCTCGAGCATCATATATGTTTTCATATACAACAATCAGTAGTTATTTCGATATGTAAGCACACAACAAACACAAATGTGAAAGTGAAAGTGAAAGTAGGACCGTGACAGAAAGAAATCCCGACTGAATCTGGATGGAGATTGAGTAAAGTTGAGACGGTTTATTTCTCATGGACTGCCTCGTACTTCAACTTTTAACTTGAAGGTTGCTAAAAGACAAAACTGTCATCACTCTTTCCAAAACATCCTGAAGTGGTAATCAAGTTAAAGGTATATTCCTCCCAGCGCCATTTTTCTCGATCCACCACATCAACTACGACCCCAAAGTTCTAGCTCGGTACCGTTAGTCAATCCCTTGCTAAAAATGCGTTTTAAAATATGGAATCTAGGAGATTTTCTGTTGAATATTGGGAACTATATTTACTGCTTCCTGCGATTATATGATCCTTTGCGCGCTTACGATAACCATGACGTTTCATCTCTGTGTGTGCATGTACTAATCTTTAATCGTTTGCTAATAATTACCATGAGATCAAAAATATAAAAGACTAATGCGGTACAAATTAAAATTATTTATGCCCATAGATCGCCGAAGAAAAATTATAAAATACTAGCCTAAAAAATTATGAAATATGATTTTAAAAAACGAAAGTCATTCCGGTTTGTGACGACACAATCTTTATCTTGATGCTGCTTCGTATACTATCGCAGTTGTCTTGTATTCCTACGCCGAGTCGCGTGAAACGGTGCGATAGTGACATGCGTAGATGGAGGTCTACGCGTGGCTGTTATAAGGCAGGCCGGATGTGCCCTTAACACAAGTTTTAACATCCGTACCATGCTGCCAGAGGCTAAGTCCCAACTCTCACTCAACCAGAGACTAAGTCCAAACAGGCAACTTCGTTCTGAGGCTAAGTCCCCCGATCGACTGGGGATTTGTCAGCGTCAGACTGACTGTTCTCCCAACGCCAGCTCCTGGAATACCAGGGAATGGCTTTTTTTTAAAGTCCAAATGTTGACGGTTAACATCCGAAAGCAAACAATACGAGAGAAGAACGGTTGCTCAAACAATAGAACCATATCATCATGATATTGTTGCTTATCAATCCGTGACATACCCAGCCACAGCAACCTTTTAAGTGACAACCTTTTAAGTGGAAACATAAAAGGAATCACTACTGTGTGTCTTCACTTCCACTTCCATTGAAAACTTGTTGTAATGGGTAAATTAACTGGAGGGCTGAACAACTTGTTCCCCTTTTCAGATCCCCTTTTCAGCAAACGGCTCCTAATTCGTCCGTCACGTCCTAATTGCAGTTTCGCCACTCTGGCCACACTCCACAATCCACGTGTGATGTGGTTGTCTAAGGTCTCTTATTAAAACAATCTTGGATTATTTCCCTATATGTCGACTTTGATGTAAACTTCTTATCAGCCAGTAAGGACTCCAGTCTTCCAACGTCGCCAAACATGCTATAAAAAGTTGTTGACGATGTCTCCACTTTCGTGTGAAGTAGCCACTCGAGCGTCGCTCGACGGCTCCACTCTCCACACCGACAATCAGGAGTCAGGATTCGCATTTTTTTTAAATGTGTCGCAGTCAACGGTCCTTCTTTCTACGGATCACCCGTCACGTATGTCATTGATTGTTGATTTATTATGACCTCGATTTCTGTTAGCGTAGTTGTAAACTCATCTTGGGACACCCATGCGCTCCCGAAAGTCTACCCCACCAAGGCACTTTTACTGCAACGAAATTCCACTTCACTTGGCATTTTGTACAAAAATTGTGCACTGAAGGATTTTCTATTAATTCCCATAGTCAAGTCAACTTCACGTTGACACGTTTGAATGTTTTCACTCTGTCCAAATAAATCAAGTTTCTCACTCCTCTTCGTGCGAATAAAACTGTCATTAGGGTCAAAGAAATGCTTCTGTTGTCAAATCAGTGACGAGCTAGAAATGAATCGCCCATCACTGCACAGGTGAATAATGTTATCTGTGCCTTGATTTGTTTTTCGTCTGTCAAAAGAAAATTCGATCCAGAAAAAGTAATTCTTGTGACTGAAAAAGCTTGTGCTGTTGTTATCCTTTCTTTTGGTAAAGCAGCTTCGATGTATTTTGGGGGCTATGCTTTTAACTACTTGCATAGTGCGTACATAGTACAAGTTTAGAATTTTCTTAACAAACTGTCCAGCTTTAATAACTCAACAACTTTTCCCTAGTTGGTTAATGTTCTGACTACACTCACTGAAAAACATTTTCGTGGCATTCGAAAATTAATAGTTCCACCAATCTTTCTCTGCTTGGCAGTATGATTGGGAGTTTAAATTCCGTTATCAGAATATAAGAAACATTAAATGTTTTGTTACATGGATTCCTGTTATCTTCCCACATACAAATAATGCTAAATTCGTCAAAAAATGGATTTAAGTTCTGCTATTATGGACTGTTTTCCTTTGGGTAAAACGTTTTCTTAAAACTATTTATTTCTTTTCCAAAATGCTCCGTTTGAGTTTAAGGAAAAAAGTCAGAGCGTTGTTCAAAATATGGTACTGTTAGTAATCTACTTGATTTGCCAGTAACCTGTTTCTTGAATATTGTTACTGCTCTAACATCCACGTTGTTACTCGTACAGTTTTTTTTTCTAACTGGTTGTATCTTTCTAGTTACTAGATTTTCTGTCACTGTCATTAAGCTTACGGGTATTTTTGGCTCTTTATCGACATCAATACCTACAACATTGGAAAGTTCCACAATGGCCCTGTGGTCATTCTGTCAGACTTCTTGGTAGATAGTCAGGTCCTTTCCACCACTGAGACTTCTTGAGTAGTTTCGTCAGGGTGTCTCCTCTTGAAATCATATCTGCTGGATTTTCTGTGTTTTTCTGTGCAGTAGCACCAGTTTGCAGCTTGTGTTGTGTTGTCTCGCCTCTGTACAATCGCTTTCCAATATTTACTTATTCTTTGAATCCACTCCAGCGTGACTTGTGAGTCACTCCAATAAAAAATCGGAATGTTTGTTATAGGGCAGTGACACGACGTAGTATTATTGTGTATAACTCCATGGTGCAGCTAGTAACTGGGTTAGCTGCAAGGAGCACTGGAGGGAGAAAGGAAGATCGTCTTATTGAAGCCAATGCTATTAGACTGGATTTCTTAAGCCTATAACGCGCGATTTTTGTTGTTGGAGAAAACAACGTTCTTTTTAAGCCTAAGAAATCCGCTCTCAAAGCACTGTCTTGACTAGAAGTGCCGTTTTTTTCCGTTACATTTTAATCTAGTGCACCTTGTAGCTATTACCTTCAAATGGTGTCTCGTAGCCAATATGACGTCACTTGACGCTGCTGTATTTCTGCACACTGAGTGACGTAGTCCTCGAGTCTTGCCCCTATGGTTGCACTCATTAGTTCTAGTCTCGGTAAAGTTATCGAATTAATTGGCGCCACTCTACCTCTACGAAAAAGGGGATGGGTATCGATTTTTTTTCTTCATCTTCTAACCTAAGTTGCATTACGGTACTGTACACCCGCTCTGAAGAATTGCAAAACGCATGCAACTCTTTTTTTTCTATTAAATTCTACCTGGATTTTTTTTAAACCCAATGTTTTGTGGCCACTATACATTAGTCGGTTTTAATAGATACACCATCCGTTCAAAAATTAGATTTGGGGGCTATTCCTTGTCTCATGGAAACAAAGTTTTTGTAACTTTTTTCACAACCACCTGGCTTTTATAACTACTGGAGCAATATGGCTTAAGGGATTGTAGAATGTGCCATGTTCATATAGAACTAGCTTTATGTGGTATTTTGATCTATGCTGGGTTACTTAATAGTTCTTGGTAACATAATTTCGTGTAGCCTTGGGTTCCACTTTATTCCTAATACTTTCATAGCATCCTGGCTGGATTGAATATTTAACTCTTTTGAGGTGTTTCTTTGAAATTTCTTCAACAACTGTGTGGTATTGCTTAGCCACTTCTTCATTTTCATGCCACCGTCTTCAGTTGCATAAATTGCATAATTTTACTTTGATCTTGTCAGCCGTTCTCTCATTCTTAGCTCTCGCTACCAGATCTTCGAAATTTTATCAGACTTTTTCCTTTCCGTAGGGATGACATGTGCTTTTTTTTCCCAGCATGAAAACACAAGGAGCTCCGAAAACTACTCTTGTCATCAGAAATTCCTTAACCACCACCTTGTCGGCAATCTTCCAACAAGGTTGAGTCCATAAAACTCTCTGTGGTGGCATCTCTGTCGTCTTCTGGCAGACTAACTTGGAGAAAGGCTCTCTCAGTTTCGGCTGTGAGTACTCATTGGTACTCATTGGTGCGTACCACCATTCGTTAATAGAATTTTCCCCTTTCCTGTGGCTGATGCATCACAACCAATTCTTGATTTAGTAGTAGCATGGCCTTCTCGAAGTACTGCTTGATGAGGGACGTAATATACTTCATCACCAACTTCTTGTCCTTTATGGACTTCCTCCTCATGTCCTAGCTCCATGTAAGCTTGAATAGCCGACTTATATTTGGAAAATAAGTTTGGTTCATTTCCAAATATGTATTAGTGCCATCATTCTTTCTTTTTGCTATTCGTCGTTTAGTTACCAGTTTTTTTTTAACATGTGGTTCCTTAGGTACCTAGGTTGTTTTTTTTACATCCGCTCAGAGTGAAGTCGAACACCACACCCTCCATGTTTGAATTCAACTGTTCGTTTAAACTGTTTTATGGATTATATTATTTTCTTTTTGCTTCTCAGTTTCAAACAACTGATTCTTAAACCCCGTAAAATCAAGGGACCACAGCTTATAAAATCCCCTGGTTTAGCTTTACTTCCTCTTTTAGACAATGTAGAACAGCATTAGCGGTGGTCACTTTTCTTGAGGGATGATTTTTTTTCTCCGATCGACCAACCAAATAAACTTTCTCCCAACACAAAAGATTCGTCCAATTTCTTATGTTTCCCTGTGACGTCCGTCCAAAAGAAATCTTGATCAAGGAGAATATCAACGGCTGTCGCAGGTTCTTATCTTTTTCGAACGACATTCGCTGTACCAACCCTACTTTTCGAAGCAAACGGTTTTCTTTTAGATTCAACGATTCCACTGGCCCACAGATAAGTTGATTTCGATTAGCTCGATTTCCTTTTAATTCCCATTGAGTAGATTTCTGAGGTTTAATTTTATTACGTTGACGTCTCTCTCATTTTTCTTCGTTTCACCCATACCACTTACAAAGACATGTTATGGAGTGTTTCACTCTTCCTGCCCATACACATCTCGAGGTGCCAGTCCATATGAAAGCTCCTGTGACTTACACTGTCTGTATGCACCTTACTTTGTTTTTTCCCAGACTTCCTACAGCCCAGGCCCAAATGACGTGTAGATGGGTGAACGTTCACTTTCTTGCACTAGCCAGCCACTCATGCTTGTAGCAATAATTTGCCTTCTACAGGTGTTGCGAGTTTAATTCCGGATCTCAACGTTGAAATTATGCCGCACCAGCAAGGTTACACTGATGACGTCATTTGTGAAATCGGCCAAGCCCAAAGTCCACATGACGTCAAATTGCAATGAGCCATTGCCACTCCAAAATTAATACTCATTGTTAGTTGTGATGATGCTATTTGATCAATTGTTGTAAGAAAACATAGCTACGAATTGTCTGTACATAATGCTTGACATCAATTGTAATGGCTCGAGCTCGCTTGTTCTTCTCCTTGGTGCTTCTAACAATTATAGGTATTAGCCTAAACTTCATTCCGTCTCTGCCCTCCAGCCATTCCTGATCCAAAGGTCGTTTAATTAGAATTATTCCCCAACTACCCCAATCCCCAAACTTAACATCAAACCGGACCAACCCTGTTGTTAGTCTAGCACTGCAACCCCGAAGCTATTTTGCCTAGCCGTGAAATCATAAATTAACCCGAAATTTAACAATCCATCTTGTCCCAAGTAAGTGTCATGCTGTTTGTGTTCCATTTTAGGCCCTAAGCATGGTTTAGTGTCGCCCTTGAACGTCAGGCGAGCCTAAGCATACCATCGCTCATGTTTTAAGATTAAAACAGTCTGTCAGCAAACATGGCAGCCTTTCACTTGCTCCTTGCTGAAAACTTGTACGATCTTTATTTTATCACAGAATCTTGGTTGAATGACTCGATCACTGATGCTATGGTGATTAATGGCACCAACTTCGAAATTGCACGACGTGATCGGGGTTCCCATGCAGGGAGGATCGCTGTAGTATACAGAAGGGGACTTAACCTTTGTTTTTGTCACTTCGGTGACGGTGTCGAGGCAATGTCATTCCAATTGGCTGATTCCAAATTTAACTTTATCCTTTGTTACATCCTAAATGGTTTTGATGAAAACAGTGTGACCAGGATGGGTACATTCATTAAATCGTCACTGTCACCAAATTCTACTAACATTGTGGTGGGAGACCTAAATCTCTCTACTGTTGACTGGAAATATGTAACCTCAAATGATCGAGTTCAAAGTGCTTTTCTAGAGATTATTGCCGATTGTGGTCTTAATCAGTTGGTCTCTGAACCAACAAGGGGCAATAATATTCTGGACCTAATCTTCACAGACGATGATCGTGCAGTATTTAACGTTAACATCCTCATGGAACTAGTGACCACAACATGGTTTCTTTTATGCTCCACCGGAACTTCTCAATTTCTTACCAACCTGGTAAACCACAAATTAATTTTCCTCTTCTTCAAGACCATTTGGGATACATTGATTGGGGAGAAGAGTTGGGTGGCTTCTCTGATGTGAACGAGGCATGGGAACACTTTCTGGTTGTAATCCGCAATTGTACTGCGTTCTGCACCAAGTCTCCAATTCCACGGAAGGGAAAAGGAAGGAATAACAGAAGTATTCACAGTAAAAAACTAACAAGGCTTAAGCATAAAAAACTGGATGCATGGCGCAGGTACCGCTCCTGTAAAACAAACGTAAACAGAATCAAATATTCTGAGTGTAAAAAAAAAATATATTGACCATGTCAAAGAACTCGCGTCCATCCTTGAGTCCCAAACTTTAAAAGAAGGAAAGCTCTCTGCCCTTTTTCGTTTTTATAAGCTAAAAACAAATTCTGTCCGGTCCATTCCCCCAATCGGGGTGGAGGGTAAACTTCTAATAAAAGCACAAAACAAGGCAGAGGCATTGAACGAAAACTTTTCCCAAAATGGTGTGATTGACGACAAAATTGAACCTCTTAAAGCTCTTGGGCATACATGGCAGAGTGAACAGAAATGCTCCAATATCCTGTTCAGGCTCACCGATATTAAGAAAGCTATCTCCCATATGAAACCGAGTAAATCAATTGGTCCGGATGGCTTCTCAGCATTTTACTACAAACAAATTGGTGAACAAGTTGCCGAGGCTTTCCAACATCTTTTTTTTTCTTTCATTCACTACAGGAATCCTTCCTTCATGTTGGAAAACTGCAATTGTGGTCCCAATTTTCAAAAAGGGGAACCCCACTGACCCAGCAAATTACCGGCCAATCTCACTTACAACAGTACCATGTAAAATTATAGAAACTATAATACACAAAGGTATGATGCTCCACATCAATAAATTTAAAATCGTTCATGATGACCAATTTGGGTTTATGCCCGGTCGATCTTCGGTACACCAACTTTTGGTTGCACTTGATAAATGGTCTGAGGCTCTTGACCAGGGTATCCAAACAGACATTATACTATTCGATTTCAAAAAGGCCTTCGAATCTGTCATACATTCTAAATTAATTTTCAAACTTAAAAGATGTGGTTTTGGAGGAAACCTTATCCAATGGATTGGAGCCTTCATTTCTGGTCGTACTCAGCGAACAATTGTAGACCGTGTTCTTTCTAATTCGTCACCAGTCATTAGTGGTGTTCCCCAAGGGTCGGTTCTGGGACCACTGCTATTTGTCCTTTTTCTGAATGACTTAACCAGCCCAATTTCCATGGTTTCTCAAGAGAAATTCGCCGACGACTTGAAACTGCACTCACCAATAATCACTAATGACGACAGCCTTAGACTCCAACTTTGTACTGACTCCATGTCCGAATGGTCAAAAACCTGGCAACTACCTCTTTCAACTTCAAAATGCCGTAGTTTTTCCTTTTAACTACAGTCTTGAGAATACTGGCCTGGAGGTCGTAAAAAAAT
>JAHWFP010057806.1:0-16327 GCA_023313725.1 Lithobius niger
AAATTCAATCAGTCCACTAAACAATCAGTTTTCATTAATTACTAGCAGTCGTATCAGGCTTCGCCTGGAGTTTTGTTTCGCCCGTGGTTGTTTCCCAGTTTTCGCTCGGTGTTGTCTGAACGTTCATTGCGAGAGGTAATTTTTCTTCCTGTCAGACTTCCCCTTTCCACTGTGTTACACGATCTTTACACTGAGCAACATTATATTTTCACTGTGTTACACTATCTTTAAACCGTTGTAAAGCCAATGGTCGCCTCCCTGTTGGGGCCCCCCCCCCCCCCCCACGCCCAGTTATCGTTTTGGCTTCAGCAATCCATACCGTGCGAAAAAAAACTGTCCTCCGTGCACGACTGGTTAATTGTCAGAATACATTGTTGCTGCAAAGAGGCGGAAGTGTCGTTGTATTGTTGTCATGTTGTCATGTAATGTTGCTGTAATATGGTAGATACTGGGCGTACGGCTTCAGGCCATGACTCTGCACCTAATAAACGGCTCATAAAACTTATCGCTAAGATGACCGCACAGAGAAAATTGATTTGATTGGATTTGATTTACCAAGGGAGCTTGGACCCGTAGTCATGCGCTCCCTGCGCAGAGAAAATTTTTAGTCGAGGCAACAATGTGGCAATTCCAATTTTTCGCTGGCAAAATAATTAACACGCTCGCCTGTTTTCATTGTTATACTACAACGTTTTATACATTTATACATTTATACATTTATACATTTATTTATACATTTATACGTTTTATACATTTTAATTGTTAAGTTGCGTTATTTAATTACTGCCTTTCTGTGTCCATCCCAACACGTCTGCCTTATAGTCCAGGGATATTATCCCGTTTTGGAGCAGTTTGTGGAAATGAAAGCTTTTCTTACCAAATGTATTTACCACAACGTCTGAAATAGCAATCAAGTGGGTGACGCCGCCATAAAGTTGGACATTAAAGATTGCGGCCAAAATGGCGCCCAATTTTCACTCAATTTTTGCCATTTGGCCCATTATGATGAATTATGATACCATTATGATACCATTATACCATGATACCATTATGATACCCGTTGTGATGAAAACGGTTGGGATAAAATATGTTTGCAATAATGTAATCTACAATGTAGGTTCCGTTCCTTTTTTTTTTTTTTTTATCTTTTATGGTTTTCAAGAATATTGGTAATTTTCGGCCATTTTTGCCCCAATTTAATGCCAACAGACGTGTCAATTTGCCAACTTACAATTGCTGCTGCGTCGTTTCTAATTCAGGTGGATGGCTCCAATTTGATTCATTCGACGTTGGGAATGTCGTCTTTGTATCGAGGGTAATTTAAAGGGACTACGACTGTTAGAGATCGAGCTATGCCTGTTTTACTAGGAGCTGGGTTCACAGCCACCGTTCGATTTTTGCTTACTTTCAACTTTCAACTGTTGATGAGACGTTCGTAATTTAGGTGGATGACCCCAATTAAGTTCATTCAAAAGGTATGAATGCCTTCTTTCCAACAAGGGTAATTAAAAGGGTGGGACTGTGCTACGCCGTTTTACTGGGGTTTGTATCACAGGTTCAGTTAGATTTTTCGCTCGTATTCAACTTTCAACTGCTGGTGTGACGTTTCTAATTCAGGTGGATAAATTCAATTAGGTTCATTCGAAAGGTATGAATGCATTCTTTACAACAAGTGTAATTGAAAGGGTGTACTACTGTCAAACACTGAGCTATGCTCATTTTGCAAGGGGCTGGCATCTTAGTCAGCGTTTCTTTTCACTCATTTTCAACTTCCATTGGTTGCTGAGATGTTTCTAATTTAGGGGGATGACTCCGATTAGGTTCATTCGAAAGGTAGGAATGCCTTCTTTGCAACAAGGGTAATTGAAAGGGTGTGGCTAACAGTGGTTGACCGTTTTAATTAGCAAACCCTCTCATTTCTTACACTATCGAACAATAAGTGTAATACCAGTCCATCGTAAAACAGAGTAGCTCAGTCCGTAACAGCAGTAGGCCCTTTGAACTACCCTTTGAAGCAGAGAAGACATTCGCACCTTTCGAATGCACCATATTGGAGTCATTGACCTAAATTAGAAACGTCGTAGGGGCAGTTGAAAGTTGAAAATGGCAGAGAAAACGAACGGTGACAGTAATGCCAGCTCACCGTAAAACGGTCATATCTCGCTCCTTAACAGTGGTAGACCCTTTAAATTACCCTCGAGACAAAGAAGACATTCACACCTTTTGAATGAATCAAATTGGAGCCACCCACCTGAATCAGAAGCGACGCATCAGCAGTTGAAAGCAGTAAGATGGCAAATTAACACGTCTGTTTGTAATTAAATTAGCAAAAAAAAATGGCCAAATGGCCCAAAATTACTATTTTTCTCGAAAACCATAAGGGATAGGAAAAAAAGGTATAGGACCTACATTGCAGATTACATTATTGCAAACAACTTTTGTCTTAACCGTTTTTGTGTATCACTATCAGTTCTTGCATAACAGGCCAAATGGCAACAATTCAGTAAAAATTGGGCGCCATTTCGGCCGCCATCTTTATTGCTCATTTTTTGGCTGTGTCATCCACTGAATCCTTAAAAGTAATGGTAGTCTCTATGGAAAAAAAAAAGAAAAAAGTCATTTTTTGCTTGATTTTGCAAGGTTACATAACTTTCCACCAGATTATAAGTGAAATATATCGTATCAAATACTAAAATTGGTAAAAGAAACCGCCAAGTTGAAGTTGCAACTGGTTCGGCCCTTCAAAGGAGTGATATAAACGCACCAAAACATTCGCTAAGTTACTCGCACCGATTAATACTTTGGACGTTAAATGAAAACTTGAACATTGCTACCAAAGTAGCAATACTCTAGGTTTTATTTAACTTTCGAAATAATAGTCGATGCGTTTAACTTGGCGAATGTTTTGGTGCGTTGGTGTCACTCCTTTGAAGGACCGAACCAGTCGGATTTTGGCGATCCCTTTTACCGATTTGGTTCCTGAGATGATATCACTTATTTTTTTAAAATTGTGTATTAGATTCACCTCAACTAGTCTGCAGATGTGTAATAATGTGACACGTCAACAACAGCTTGAGTGGCCATTTTTCCAATATTTTAATTTCATATCAGTCCTTTGAGAGGCTGAACCAATCTCAACTTATTGGCTCTTTACCAGCTTTTGGTTTTATTTTATTTATTTAGTGTTTTATTTAGTTCATATCACTCCTTTGAGAGGCCGAACCATTCTCAACCTGGTGGTCTTTTTATACCAGTTTTTGGTTTTATTTTGACATTTTGTTTATTTTTCGTGAATTTCGACACAGTTTCTTTAGCAACGTTGTTTAGATTTGGTGTGACATACTAGCGTGTGTCAAGGTATATAGGTAGCTTGTAAATTCAGGCAAGATGTACGGAATTTACATGTTACAGTGACAACGGAAATATTTTTAGTTTCATAACTTCAAGGCCGGTTGCCACCAAATTAGCATTGTAACATCTAGGCCTATCGAGTTCTCTCTCACAGGAAGCAAAGGAATGCACAAAGCAAAACTTTTAAAGGCTACAAACAAGCCTCGTGACTCCTTAATTGTTGAGTAAAAATTTGGTACGCCCTCGTGCACCTGAAAACAAGCTATAAAGATTAACGATATTAGTCTCACTAGTTGGCGCCAGGGGAATTTCTTTATATTTATTTCTACTGAGACTAATATCGTTAAGCTTTAAAGCTTGTTTCCGAGTGCACGAAGGAATAAGGGCCATTCAAAAACCACGTGGTTGGTCAGGGGGTGGGGGAAGGGGAGATCGGCTTTCGGCCACACGCCCCCCCCCCCCCGCCCCCGCCCCCCCCCCAAGTTTCCAAGTAAACCACGTGGCTATTGCATTAGGGGAAACGTCCTTATCTCCAATGCATTGGTGATTTACCGTTTAAGAGTCTCTACGCATAGCATCTCAGTCAGCCTTAAATTGTTCTTATATCGACGTTAACGTCTCGGCTCAGTCAACCGAACTGAATATCCCGCATTGTGGTGAAAGATACCCCGGATTGTCGTAGAAATCTTCAACAACGTACGACTGTGTTTCCTTCACTCGTACTAAATTAATTTAAATAGTATGCGGCTAAAATGTCGAGTGCATCACTGGGACAATTCAGTGCAGTGATGGCCTACGTAATAATGAACGCATTTGGTTGCAATTTTCTACTTTCCGTCACAGTTACAAATCTCGGATGAAGTTAGTCTAGCTGCCGTTACAGATCGCTCAAAAAATTGGTGAAAATATTTGACACAATGAATAAAACAGCTGCGTTTATTAAAAGCGAAAGTGGGGTACTTTGTTGGGTTTCTCGTGTCGAACACTCAATCACCAAATTCTGTATGGCACAATAACACAAATTCTATACGAACTGGTACCACACTTGTCGAAAACACATTAACGTGTAGTGGTTTTTGAATGGACCCATACCAAATTTTTACTCAATAATTAAGGAGTCACGTGGCTTGTTTGTAGCGTTTAAACGTTTTGCTTTGTGCATTCCTTTGCTTCCTGCGAGAGAGAACTCGATAGGCTTAGATGATGCGATGCTAATTTGGTGGCAACCGGTCTTTAATTGCGACAGCAATACTTTTGGGTTTGCATAATTAACGATTTATTTGCGACAACAATTAATCAATAGGGGTGCGTGCAAATTGTTGCCACTAGTAGATGTTTATTGCCGCGCCTACTGAAAATGTTCTGTTGAAGTAAGAAAAAAAATTAACTATGGCAGCGAACTGCGTTGCATACGTCAGTAACTGCGTTGACAAAAAATATTCAACGCAGTTCGCTGCCATAACTATTTTTTTTTTGTTACTTCGACAGAAAATTTTCAGTAGACGTAGTAACATTTATTACTGACAACTTTCCAAAAAGTACTGCTGTAAGCAAATAAGTTATAAGACTGTAAAGCTATTTCCATTGTCACTTTTACATGCAAACTCATCTTGCCTAAACTTACTCGGCTGCATAATATCTAGAGACACGCTAGTGTGACGTGCTAAATTAGGCAATAAACATCACATCAATTCAATTGTCGAGTAAACCATTGTAGCGCGACACCATAGCGTAAGGATAGTTCCTGAGCATAGTTCCTGAGCATAGTTTCTGAGCGTAATTTGGCCCATAAAAAAAAGGTTTCTAGTTGCCATAAAAATATGCATTACCTATTTTAAAGCATTCTCCTACTCATAATGCTGTTTATTCTTGAGAAATTAATTCAAATATGTCCTTCCGCATCGCTACCCACTAGTATATAAGTCGAAGCGGAGCGCTTGGGTCATCTTTTCTTCTCTACGACGCTTGCTGTTTACATCGCTCCCACTTCGATCCTCGATCTACGGTCTGTTTCGATCCTCAATCTACGGTCCGCTTCACCATGCCACGAACCAAGGGCGCTCATAAGGACTCTGCCCGATCCGCATCCCTGGTTCCTCTCGAGCTTCCCGCTTCAGGGAACGTGGAAATTCTTGAACTCACTACGGACCAAGATTCCTTGGAACCTTCGCTTCCTTTACCAAATCCCTTCCTTCCGAATCTTCGAGACCAACTCCCTCATCAACTGCCATTACTCGGGCAGTCCACCACACTTCTCACGACGATCATTCAAACAGGAGGCATTCTTCTTGGCAAAGGATCGCCATTAGAGTTAGATAAGGAGCCTCCCACCTTCGTCCAGGATGGGGAAATTACTTCTTTTGACCAATCGGTGAAGGCACAGCCAATCCACGAAACTTTGACACATATCCCAAGTCCGAGTTCTTAACAGCAGCTGCGAAACTTGACTTCGGCTCTGCACTGTTTCTACCACTACGAGCCACTGTGCCTACCTTCGTGCTGCGCGACAACGATCGACTACTCCATCTCGGCCTTCGAACCGCCTCCCAGGCGGATGTCCTTATTACTGTGGCTAATGCTCTATGCGAACGCCTTTACGCTTTTTTTTGTTACTTCGACAGAACATTTTCAGTAGACGTAGTAAACATTTATTACTGACAACTTTCCAAAAAGTACTGCTGTAGCAAATACGTTGTAAGACTGTAAAGCTATTTCCGTTGTCACTTTTACATGCAAACTCATCTTGCCTAAGCATACTCGGCTGCATACATATCTAGTAATTGTCGAGTAATCCATCGTAGCGCGACACCATAGCGTAAGTATAGTTCCTGAGCATAGTTTCTGAGCATAGTTTGGCCCATTAAAAAAAGGTTTCTAGTTGCCGCTTCACAAACCGCTTCCCCGGATCCACCTTTTTACGGATGCAAGGGAATGGGGAGCCCACATCGGCATGATGATTGCTTCTGGCGTTTGGGACCACGAAACTCCCGATCACATCAATATTCTGGAATTACGAGCAGTCCTCCTAGGGATACGTCACTTTCAACACTATCTCACCAGACAAACTGCTCAAGTGCATGTCGACAAGCCAACTGCTGTTGCCTATCTCAGGAAAAAGGGTGGAACGCGATCCTTATCCCTTCACCAGATTACTTCGGAAATTTTTCAACTATGCATCCACCTCCAAATTTGCCTACTACCACTCTACATTCCGGGCAACCAGAATGTCATAGCCAATTTCCTATCCAGACATGTTCCGCCAACCAGTGAATGAACACTGCATTCTTCAATCTGCACCAACCTATTCCGTCTGTGGGGGCAACCAATGCTGGACCTCTTTGCCACGAGGTTGAATGCTACACTTCCCCAGTTCGTCAGTCCCCTCCCAGACACAAAAGCCTGTGCGCTGGATGCTCTCACTGTAGATTGGAATCACCTATTCGCATATGTCTTCCCTCCTCCTCGGCTTCTGCCCCTAGTTCTCCGCAAAATTGCCAAATCCCAGAGCAAATTTGTTCTGATAGCCCCGGATTGGCCAGCGACAGCCTGGTTCCCGACCCTCCTCGATCTCCTCATCGATACGCCTCGTCGTCTCCCGATCCGCCCAGATCTTCTCTCCAAAGGCAAAGGGAAGGTTCTATCTACACCCGAGCCCACGAGCGCTCTGGCTACACGGGTGGCTGTTATCATCCGACTCCTCACATCAGCAAGATTTTTGAAGACGAGGCCCGTCGTATTGTCTCCCGGACTGTCCGTACCGCTACCAACAAAATCTACGACAGCCACTGGCAACAATGGTTTCGTTGGTGTATCAAAGAACAGGTTGATTCTGTCAATCCCCCCCTCCCCCCAGAACTTCTCCTTTTCCTAACTTCTCTCTTTGACAGTGGTCTACGAGGAGCGACGATCCTAGTCTATCGATCCACCCTAAATGCTGTCTTTAGGGCTGCCGGCAGCAATCATCTTCTTGATGACTTTCGGATTGCTTCTTTGATCCACTCCTTTCGACTTGACAGACCTCGCACAAATAGACGATTCCCCGATTGGGATCTATCTATCATCCTAACCGCACTACTATCCCTACCTTATGAACTCATGTCTTCATGTCAACTAAGGCATTTATCACGAAAACCTGTTTTTCTAGTAGTCCTTGCGACTTGCCTTCGATGTGGTGAGCTACAAGCACTCTCCGCCACTGCTACGGACTGTTTTTTTTCTAGATAATTACACCGGTGTAACTCTTGACACCGAGGACAACTTTCCGAGCCAAAACTCAAAAACCTGAAGACAGAACACAACCATTTATTATCCCGGCTCTTTCTAACATCCTCGGTGAGGATCAAGAACGGGAATTATGTCCTGTTCGAGCCATCCGCTTTTACCTGAAGGCTTCCAAACGTATCCACAGTGGTCGGACCCAGTTGTTTCTACCTTTTACCAACAAAATAGGCATTACTTTGACACGGATGATTGCTATGTGGCTTAAGCCTGTCATAGTTCAGGCTTATGATGCTCTTAACATTAACTGTACAGAAGAAGGCATTCGTGTCACCGCTCATGGACTACGAGCGATCTCTACATCTTGGGCACATTACAGCAACGTCCCATTTACTAAGATCATGGAGACTGCCTCATTGCGCCACCCGACAGTCTCCACATCCCACCACCTTCGTGATATGTCCCATCATGCGGAAGGTCTGTACCGGATCGAGCCCTTTGTAGCGGTCCGACGTGTACTGTAATCCCTTTGCACACTTTCTTTGTTCTGTGTAGGGAACCGCTCGCTACCTGAGGGGGCTTTGTCAGATAGCGCCCGCCGCCTTGACAAAGTCTGTGGAGTGCTTTAAAATAAGTAATGTATATGTTCACGGCATCCAGAAACTTCAAAATACCAGTATTATCTGGTTGGTTTTGGTTTCTATTTCCTATTGAAATATACATTACCTTCGTCCCACCCTCCTCTCCTCTTGTCGCCATCTGGGCACAATAGAGGATCGAAAAGATGAGCCAAGCGCTCCGCTTCGACTTATATACTAGGAGGCTGCGCAGTGGGTAGCGACGTGGAAGAATATCTTCGAATTAATTTCTCCAGAATAAACAGCATTACGAGAAGGAAAATGCGTTAAAATAGGTAATGTATATTTTCAATAGGCAATAGAAACCAAAATCAACCAGGTAATACTGGTATTTTGAAGTTTTTTTTGTCAAATAGTTATTCACCGATTATTACTGCGTGGAATAATGTTTCAGCCCTAGTTTGGGTTCGTGCTCCCTAAAAACGAACAACAACAACAACGTTTGAGACGAGACATTTTTCTGGGTGATGTTTTTACCGATATTGTTGAGATCGATTCGTTTGCTCGGAGAATGGCTACCTGACAATCAGATAATTGCCTCCTCTTGTGACACAGGACAGAATCAGCCAAGCAAGTTACAGCAATTTTGCATTAACCTTTCGTCTTCAAAATAACAAGGAAGGAATCCTAACCTGCTTTCCCTTACGGACATTTTCATTTCAGAAACTCAAGTGACATATTTGAACGTGCAACCGACGTGATAGGTTTGCTGCTGCGTAATTTAATTTAACATGGTTATCTTATGTCTGTCGAAATGACACTCAAGATCTATTATATGCCTTTTATATTATTTAAACTTAATTTCATCGAGGATATGTTCTCTAATGGATACGAATGCGCTGCGAGGTAAACTGGCAGCAAATCATTGTCTATTCATACACCAAGCCATAGGACAATCATAGGGTCACCGTATGCTTCGGCAGCTTAATGGCAACGTCGGACTAATTGGGCGTACAGAGTTAGAGAAATGTCGGAGTTAATGGTTGACGTATGTGGCATTTTTCAGTTCGGTGATCACGTAATTGAAACGCAAAATAAAACACTTTCATTTGCCGCGTGGTTTTTTTTGTTTTGTTTTTTTAAATAGCAATACAGTCACACCAAAATAATCCTGAAAAGGCACATGGCCAACGTAGCAGCTATGATTTGAGCCTACGTGGTTTAGTTTGGCCAAAATGGCTGCCACCAAGTTACTATATTAGTTGCCAAGTTAATCCAACCGACTATTACCTCACACGTTTAATCAAAAACTTGACCATTGCTATACCGATAGTACCAATGGTCAGGTTTTTTTTATTTAACCTTTGATCTAATACTCGGTGGGATTAGCTTGGCAACTAATGCAGCAACTTGGTGGTAGCCATTTTGGCTCTGACATTACTACTTTGATTGGCTGAAACTTGGCGGGTTCTTTCGCCCTTGTGGGTTTTGTTTTAGGCAGGATTTACCAAAAAAAATAACCCTAAGAAGAACGAGAAGCTCTTGGGCCGAAGTTCAAAATTGTTATACTATAGTTTAAATTGTTATATTAGTGTAATTGTTAGTAGTATATAGGGGCGTGCGACCTTCGAAAGTTTCGAGTTCGGGTAGAGTTTCCGATCTACTCAAACTCGATTCTATTTATCCGAACCAAACTCGAATCCGGTAAAAATGCGATTACTTCGCCCAATTTTTGACCGATTTTGACGTTCAAATATACCAAATTCATCGTCTCGACGAGAGCTTTCCGGTGGTGCAAATTAAAAGCCCCTAGCTCAAACCATTTTAAAGTTATTGTACTAACGGGGGAAAAAAATACACTTGCAAAATACGTGTGTTCACCAAATATTCGAACTGGGCTCGATACTCGATTCTTCTGTTGCAAACCAGTTCGGCTCGAATTAAAGTTATTATACTCGCGCACCCCTATTAGTATACAACCCTTCACTAGTCGAGGCTATGTTTCAACTTTTGTGAAAAAATTGTCACGGTTAACGGATTTATTACAAGCTCTGAAAGGTGAGATTTTGACAGACCATCCTAAGGCAGACCATCCTAAGGGTTAGGATGGAAAAAAAAACTGTACACCAAAGGGGGGGGGTGTCCCAAGGGGCATACTGGTCATACGGGAAAACGGGAGGTTTCCCATGGAACCTATGCTCAGAGGGCCTGTCGGTGAGGGGGGAGGGGACTAACCATTGACATTTTTTCATGATGACTTATTTCTATAAAATGCCACAAGAGAGGGGCCTACGTTAACCATTTCCCAGGCCTAAATGGCCCTCCTAGTACGCCCCTGTGTATCCCATAGTATAGCTCCGGCGAGAATAAACCGTACTACATATTGAAAATGCGTGACTTGCCATGTTCCCCAAGTTAGAACAGCTAAAAAACTAAGTTTAGCAGCTACGCCTCCAATAAAAAAATGCAAAAGTCGTCGTATACAATTCTTAAAAGAATCTCTCCATTTCTGTTTAAAAACGTTTAATGAACGCGTTTTCTATTATTTTATTCAAGTTTGGTTTGATCCACCATCAATACTCTTTGCACAATGAAACGGGCGTGTGGCGGTAGGGGAGGAAGAAGAAAGTTGGACGTGGGGCGAGCGAGCCTCTGATCACTTGGTTAATGGCCGAGATAAAACGTCGACTGTGCTATCAAAATGACTTTGCATTTTATTAATTTCATGAAAAGCCGACCTCCCATTCCTCCCAGCACTAAAAAAAGAACAAAAACACAGCGACACTCAAATGCAGTAGGCCAAAATCACCCCACTAATGGAATAGTGTGATCACTGGCCTACTTTTAGCATTATAACTGCGCAACGAATGCATTATTATTATTGCCTTGTAAACTGTTTCTCTTGTGAGTCTAAGGGTGTTTATTTTGATTAATGAATTCTATTTTCAGTTCTTTTTTTTTTAGGGGGGGTGGGGGTATGCTTACTTAAAACAACAACGCATCCACATTAAAATATCTTTTAAAAGGCCCTGGGCCTTATGTATAGGCTATTTACATTTTAAACTATAAAAATATAAAATCTGTTTATTAATGATCTTAGGTGCGAGCAAAAAGTCCCAAAAAAAAAACAAGAACAAGAATATTACAGTCACATAAAAATAAAACTCAAGACCTTTGGGCCTTACTAATATCAGCATTTCAAGGTGTAACGATTTAAATTCGGTTTATTGGTTCAATCTCTAGCCGTGGACTAAGGAGCCGCCCATATACTATTACGTCACACTTTTTAGCCTACTTAAAGACACCCACCCACCATTTGTCATAAATGTCATAAAATTTGAAACTCCCCCTAATAATCACACACCTTTGCAATCTTTCTCGCCACTATATGTAATATTTGAAAGTACTTTACATTTGCCTATAATTAAATTTACTGTTTTTTTTTCAAATGTTTTAGAGTGAATTGGTTGAAATCTTAGTTTTTTTCTGTTTGTATAAATGGAATTGTATCGAACTATTGTTTCCTCAACAATACGCAAAACATTAAGGTGATGTGAACACCAAAATGTGATGAAAGATTGTGATGTCACGTTTTGGAAACATCCCCCACCCCTGTGTCACAATCGACACAATAAATCAACCACCCTCCCATCCCCTAGAGTGTGACGTAATATATGAACGGCCCCTAATCACCTCACTTCGTTACGGGAGGTGCTTTTTTCTACACAAAGCAAAACACATCGGACGAATGTAATGCTCCTTGATTTGACGTCATCAGCAATTATGGTAGAACGTGGCCTAACGGAGTATAAACTTCGAGTAAAAGCTGGTCGTAAACACATGTTATGATCATGCTATTAGCACAGCTACAACTATGGGTGACTTGTTGTTTAAATGATGTTGTTTGTCCTTCGATTAGATTTGATTTGACTTATAATACTTGAGCCTGAGTAGGTCTACACACCATATGCTCACTCTAAATTAATACTAACTTAACACTAATTATGTCCTTCTATGATTAGGCATGACAAAGTAATCACCGGACCTCCGCAACAAAGTGATAGCGTTTGACAGCATCCGATGGTGACAGTGTTAAGTCCCAGCTACAACAGCGACGATAACAAGGAAGATGACAACAACAATAACAACAACAATAAAAAGTACCAAACAACCAACAATAAGTACCACCAAATAACAAACAACGACCAAACAGCGGCAACCACCAAACAAACAACAAATAGCGACCAACACCAAACAACCAACAACAACCAACAATAACCACCAGTAAACAGCAAACCAACAACAACAACCAACACCAAATAACAAACAATAACCACCAAACAAACAACAAACAAAGATCAACCACCAAACAAACAACACTGTTGTCACGTTAAAATAACTTTCAAAAGATTCCTTGTTAATATCTGCATTTTTAGCTGCAAAAATATAAAATTGGTACGTTGGCTAAGAAATATTGAAAAGAGACCAACAACAACAACAACAAGTGAAAATCTCCAGGTGAGGGCAAAGAGTTCCCACAGCAAGAATACGAACATCAACAACAACAACGACAACAATGACAACAACAAGTAATTGCCATCCTGTGGCGGCCAAACGATTCGATTGTTACCGTTAACAATTTTTTAATGCGCTGAAATGGTTACGACACGACCCCAATAAGCTTCAGCAAAAAATTGCATGTTAAATGGCAAACTGCCACCGTGTAGTTTCCCCGAAATTTTAATCCTTTAATGATCTAAAGTCGACCATATTGAACGGAGAAATTAATAGTTTTAGTTTTGCTGGAAAGAGGACTTCAATCATATACAGGGTGAGTCAAAAGTATTGACCCAGTCGATTTGACAGCCGCATGATTTTGTTTAGCCATCAGACAAGCTTCGACCGTTGGTCACCATGGAGGGGGCCACGTTTTGAGATCATCCAGGGCACGCCCGCCACCCTGCCCCCCTTAAATAAATTTTCCACTTTCGGTTCCTTTAGGAATAGGGCATTGGTCCCAATTTGAAATATGTGCTCTCAGTCAATTAATGGTGAATGCAGAAAACAGCATTAAATCGGTCCACAGCAGCACAAGCTATGACCAAAATACATTAGTACAAATGTTAGCTTTATTGCATAAAATAATATCATTAGCAGTTGTGTGAATCGGTTTATTGCACGTAACAACCACAGTAGGGAAGAGCAAACGTAACGAAATTGATAAGGGTTCAAATACCACAGGTCTGTAGTGTAGGAGGCGAACTATTTTTCCTGACGATTGTGGATGTGTTTACAAGGCGTTATTTTGTATTTCCCCTACCTCGTAAAAGTATGGTCTTCGATGTCTTTCGGGATCTATTGACTTATGCCGAGGCACAGACGGGTCTAACCTTGCGCCACATCTCCAGCGACAATGGCGGTGAATTTTGCAATAATTCCTTTGAATCCTTCTGCGTGTCCAACGGGATACATCACATCAAGACAATGTACTTCACGCCTCAACACAATCCTCATGCCAAACGGACCCATGGAGTATTCAAAACAATGGCCCGCTGTTTCCTGCAGGACTCGTGTTTGCTCCTTCAGTTTTGGCCCGATGCAATTGTGGCGGTGGCTGAAGCGTGAAATAGTCTTGATTCAAAATCCCTCTCGGGTGGAGAGACACCCTTGTAGAAATGGTCAGGACGCGTCCCACACATGACCCGCCACCGGCGATTTGGATGTTTAGCGTATGCCCATGTGGACAAAACTCCTCGTGGCCCTTACGCCCCAACGGCTGTTCTATGCATCCATCTTTACGACCACCATCAACGTCGTGGATACAGACTCTTCAATCTTACGTCCCACCGTTGTGTTTGCAGCACCAGCGTATCCTTTTTCCCGCCTGGAGTGGTACTAGGTCCCAGGTCTGTCTCCATGGATAATGGATGGTTCGTATCCTACTTTGGATTGGCCTAGCGATTCATCGGACTACGACGACGAAACCACTCCACCAAGACCAGTCGTGCCTCAACAGCAACCGAATCCGCCACCGACGCTGCCACCGCCTCAACAGCAGCACCACCTGCACCGCAACCTGCGCCATCTGCACTGCAACCTGCGCCACCTCCGCAGCCACAACGTTTCTCCAGGAGACTTTGGGGGTTACCCCCGGTCAGTGTCTCGTCTGCTATCGCGACTTGTCACCCGCCCATTGTTGTTGTTTCGGACGCTGACATCGAGGAGACTTTGAATATTGTTTTTTTCAATATGGGTTTATTCTAACCTAACTAATGTAGGAGTTATGTATTTTTGTCCTATAACCTTGCGTCCCGACTGGCACTCCTAACCTGTTTCCTCTTCATCTGTATTTGCCGATACTTAACTTTGATATAGCTCTTGTTTGATACCATGGGCTTTACCTTGTTTGTTTCTTTTGTATTTTTTGAGGTGTGTCATCGGTACCACCACTCTGCTACCATACGGACTTACCCCTTCTCACGCCCACGAGGTGGGGGAGGGACATATCCAAGTGTAGCCAGAGCCAAAGTAGCCTTGTAACCCTAATTTTTTTTTTGTTTTTTCAAACATTGTAATCCTGTAAACCTTATTTTGTTGTTTGCTAAACTTGTCTGCTTCAATTGTTGTCCGTGAGCAGGGGCCGCTTTATTACTCCAATCTTGTACTTTGCTGTTTCCCCCAGCAACCTTTATTTGCAAAAACTTATCGGCCCTCGAGGGGGAAATTTCAGGCAGTGTTTTCCCGTTGTGCCTGGAGCTTTTGCCCTTGGCATATCCCTCCCTAACATCTAATTTAAGTGCTAACAAGTTTGGGCTTTTATTGTTTCCTGGGTATGCTTTGTTGTAATACTCAGTAACCATTGTTATGGTATAGTATTGTTGCTTTGTTTTTTGTCCTTGGGACTGTACCTTTTTGGTTGAGTTTTAGCTCTACCGTTTTTACCGTTGTTCATGTTTGAGTATGTGCTTTTCCGTTTTGATGTGGACCCGACCTATTTGTAATGGGAAGATCTAAACTCCCGGGACTTACCTTATTGTTTGATGACTTTATTTTGTGATTCTGCCCTTCAACGGACCTTTGCTATACAGCCCCTGCGTAAATCAGGATTCTTCTAGAAGGTTTGGCTGCCGCCATTTGTAAGTTGGTAACTTTTTTCTTTTCTCCCGTTCCATTACCAAATCCTCCAGAAGCTAGGGGTGTAATGTTATGAAGCTTTATTGTCACAAACTTACTGAAACTGTATCCTGCTCCCACAGCTGTTTTACCCTGTTTAACCCAGAAGTGTGTCCAAGGCAAGAGCGAATAAATCTGAGGAAACGTCACAGTCCCCAAATCAATTGTTTTTGGGTCAAATCAATTTATTCACTCGTAGTAAGAGTCTTTATCCGATCCACGGTAATGATTCAAACCTCTGACTTATTTCCTTATCTTTCTCCTTCTGTGTAATAGTGATTTCACACGTAATAATTAGTCTCGGGCTGGGGGCTGGCCGTGGCCAGCCCTCTTTAGCAGTTTCTGAAGGGCCAGCGCGACTTGATTTCAGATGGTTTAATTATAAGCGGCTGTTGTCAGCCTCCTTGTTTGACAACAACCGGTGGCGGGAAAATTTTAACTACAATGAAACTTTGTTAGCATTTCCAGCAGCGCGGCACGGCGCGCGTTCGGACTTCAGACAGAATAATTAAAGCGTGCTGAGCAGCGCCAGCCCGTGCTGGCCCGGGCTCGCCGGTTGTTGCGTAGCGGCCGTCGTGGCTCGCTTGCGCGCGGAATGGGACGGCACGGCACGTAAACATTTTTCCGTGTGAAATCCGCGGGCGCGGCATGGCACGGCATGGCACGCAAACATTATTCCGTGTGAAATCACTATAATGTGCGTTGGGGCCGTACCAGCGACTGGCCAATTGTCCCATAGGGAATTAACCTACTATGCGGCTCGACCCTAAGGCTTACACCGTGACGTCCGATGTTAATATTATGAAGTCGGCCCCCGATAGTTAGTCGTACTGCACCCACGTTTTCTAGCAGTTTGTACAGTACTGCCGGTCTGGCTTCAGGGACATCACACCTGTTGGTAGGATTATCTGCCACATGTAGCACATGTAACAAACTGGTGTTAGACCTTGAACCGCATGTCCAGGTTCGAATACATGTTTCAACAAATGCGCTGTCGGCCATATAAA
>JAHWFP010057807.1:0-28870 GCA_023313725.1 Lithobius niger
CTTGGAATGCCACCAGTTATAAAATAGGGCTTAAAAGCCCTTTCGTGTGCATGTCATGAAAGGCATTACGGGAATGTAATTGAATTTAGGCCGTGCTCACTTTTCCTCTTTCCATCGGGTCGCTCAGTTTCCCCCGTTATAGGTTTACGAACGCAGATTATGAGGAGCGAGGAGAACCGAAAATAAAAAATAAAAAACGGAGATTCGAAATTTCGTTTACAGTGACAACATGCACCAAGTGAAAATGCAAAACAAACAAAAAATGGAAAACCACGGTCGGAGATCGTGAGTTTTAGCTGGACGTGCGTTGAATATTTTTGCCCGAATATCCGACTTACGAGACCACGTGAAGAGAATGGTGTTTTGGTGTTTTGAAAAAGATAGAGAATGCAAAAAAAAAAAAAAAAAAAACGTCATATCTTCTCTTTTTAGGCTAATACTGCCTTAAGCGCATGGCTTAAACTGACGCAAAATGGAAATGTTGGTGCCGAGTAGGCAATAGGTAAGTGGCTTTACCGCAATGCCCAGCAATGTTGTAATAATGCCATTTGGATTGTTCTAACGCTGTTTTGGCAGTTTGTCACATTGTTCTAGCGTTGTTATTTCACCGTCTTTTTGTACAATAGAATGAGACACGCCGGGCGTACTGGGCATACGGGAAAACGGAAAGTTTCCCGTTGTTCCTATGCTCCTAGGGCCCTTCGGGAGCCTATTGTAATTATAATGATGACTGATTTCCACGAAATGACACAAGAAAGGGGGCCTACGTTGGTCATTTCCGGGTCCTAAGTGGTCCCTGGAGACAAGACGTGATGAAATGGTCAAACGAACGTTTCTATCAAAATACAAGAATGAATCAGCATTGAAATGATCAAACGTAGTCTACCAACGAGTGAATGTTTCAGTTAAATGCCAATGACATGACAATGTCAATTAAATGTGAAAGTCAATTAAATACTGCCAATGCTTCGCTGCATCAATGCATTCGTGTAACTGGATTTTAAGCTGTATTAATGTACACACATTTCTGAGAATTTTTGATGACTGGTATTTTTTTTGGGGGTGGTAGGGCGGGGCGGAAATTGATTTAGTACATCCCATGTTAAGCTAGTGTATGGCTTGGGCCCCTTGTTCCTTTTTTTCCACCACGTTAGTTTGACACAAGAATTGCACAAGAATCGAAACAAGTTAAAGTAAGACCGAAAACCAAAAATGAAACGTGAAAAATTTTTGACGAGTAGTATAGAAAATGATTTCAATGGTAATTAGAAAGAAATAATAATAATAATAATAATAATATAATGTTTATTAACAGAAAGAAAGCAAGAAACTCGGCTGAGTTTGTATGTGCTGAATTTAAAAATCAATATTTACACAAATTAGTTTGCACATTTGTATATAGGAACATTTACAATGTATCGATTTGGTACATATAATATTAGTAAGTAACAAAAATAAAAATTAAAAAAGTAAAATTAGAAGTAAAATTAAAATTAGAACAAGTTTAGTCAAAACCCTAAAAGACAATATAATCAGTTAAAATTTAGCTACATTGATAAAATCCACTTTTTTATTTCTTTTTTCTTACCTGATGTATGTTTAATATTTCTTAGTTTTAATGGTATGGTATTAAAAACCTTTGGTACAACATATCCCAATCCTCTTTTACCATACGAGTTTCTCCATTGAGGTACTTTAAGCCATTCTGCCAATTCTCTTCTGGTTCCGTAAATTCATATTTAAAGTAATTTCTTTGTATAATACAATTATAAACCATTTGTTTAACTGTCATTAATTTAAATTCTTTAAAAAGCATTGTCGTATTTTGACCGAGTTTTTTCTGAAAGAGTACTTTAATTGCTTTGTTTTGTATTTTCTGTAATTTATCAATCAGTAGTAAATCCGTAGATGCTACAGCTGTATCTAATTATTGAATTTATCCAACTCTCCAACAGAATTCTTTTTGAAGCAATATTTAGGAAGTCTTTAATGTTATACAACATTGGTATTATTTTTCTAATTATTAATACTAGGTTATCAATATGTTTTTTAAATTTCCGGTTTTTGTCGATTATCATACCAAGGTATGCATAGTCAACCACTGTTGCCAACTTTTTGCACGAACAATTGTTTATCATTCGACAATCGATTTTATGTAAAGTAATTAAAGTAAATTCTTTCTTCATATGGGACGTTGTTATATTTAAGAAACATGTCTTTTCAGTGCTTATGTATAATTCATTAAAGACGAACCATTTGTTGAGTACGTTATAATCATATTGTAAATAATTTACCATTTTCTTATGATTGTAATTTATTGCCAAAATTATAATGTTATCTGCATAGAGCGTCATATAAGTGTTCCATTTCATATTTTGCAAATCGTTCACATATAAAAGAAAGAGCAAAGGCCCCATAATAATAATAATAATAATATAATAATAATAATAATAATAATAATAATAAATTATTTTTTTTACAAGCGGCACGAAGTCTTCCGACTTGTTTGTGCAAGCATTTATATACAGTTTGAATTTACATAAATATATACAATTTACAGTTAACTAAACCTAAATACATTAATTAATCATAGCTACACAATATACAATTATAAATACAATTAGTAATGCTCTATTAATGATATTTTATTAAAAAAATATTAAATGTTATGTAGCACCAAAGTTTGTATTTTATGTTGTTTTGATCCAGTTTTTAATTTCTTTTTCCATTTGTCTGAAGTTTTTCAAATTTCTTAGTTTTGCTGGTATTTTATTCATGTAATGCGGTACCATATACGTCATCCCCCTTTTGCCATAAGAATTTCTCCACTGGGGTTCAATGAGCCAATTATTGTCACCTCTCACAGATCTATTATTTTCCTTTTTATTTTCTGCTTTAAAATAATTTTTTTTTATAATCTCGTACCTATGTGTTTGCTCAATATTCATAATATTTACAAATTTGTAGATTTCTTTACTACTTTTTATTTTGTCAGATTTAAATAATACTTTTATAGCTTTATTAGTTACTTTTTGAAGTTGAATTAACATAGATTTAATAATAATAATAATAATAATTTAAATTTTAAAATTTTTAAATTACCATTAAATAGCACGAAACTAGATGTTTGTATGTCCTCTCTGATAGACAATACAGAAATACATATTTACAAAATCGAATTACTATGAATAAAAACCAAATTAAGTAATAATATGTACCAATAATTCAAATACATAGAAAAGGAAAATCTATTAACAGTGCGCAAGAGACAAGGTCTCCCTAAAAGGTTCATTATTTCAAGTCAACCTAAAAAATAAATACAATAAAAATTATCACCATGAATAAAAATTAATTATAAAAGCGATCATCATAGCAATGGCAGTAATTAAAACCAAGAGCCAATGAAAAGTTCCGCTACCCCTCACATAAAAAGCTATAATTAAAAATTCAATGCAAGTAGCCACTTTTTAATTTCCCGTCGCATAATTGTGGAACTGCTAAATCCTTTTAGTGAAGCAGGAATTTGATTAAAAATAGCAGGTATAATATATTCAATAGTTCTTTTTCCATAAGAATTTCGGCATGATGGTACTTTCTACCATTCACAAATACTTCTGGTGGTTCCGTTTTTTGGCGTTTTAAATCCAGGGTTGAAATAATGATGACTAATAACTTGATATTCAAATAACGTCTGAATGTTAAGAATACGGTTTTGCATGTATAATTCGTCCAAGGATTTATTTTTACCGAAGAGTACTTTAATTATTTTCTTTTGGACTTTTTGTAGACGGTTTAGATTGCTATCAGTTCAGTAGTTGTTGCGTAAATTTCACATCCATACCTTAGTTGTGAGTCGATCCAAGCATTAAAAATATTTAGTTTTGTTTTCTTACTTAACATATTTTTTATTTTGTATAGGGCAGGTACACTTCGTCGAATTTTAAGGATAAGATTTTCTATATGATTTACAAATTTCCATTGTTTATCAATGATTAGACCTAAGTACTTTGCAGTTTCGACTTGAGGTAATTGTTTAATAGTGTTTGTAGCATTATAAAAAATATATTTTGTCTTTGCATCCATGTGTGACGTAGCTATTGGAAGGTAACATGTTTTGTCAGTGCTGAGGTGTAAGTCATTGTCAGTCAGCCAGTTACAAAGCTTGGTAAAATCAAATTGTAGTTTTTTATGCATGTCCTCGATGGATTGAAATTAGTATTATATCATCTTCATACAAGGTTACATGCGTGTTCCACTATTGGTCGCCAATATCATTCAAATAATTCAAAAATGAAAAGAGGCCCTAGTATGGATCCTTGAGTTACACCAAATTTAACATTATGCCACTGACTGATTGTGCTGTCAATTTTAATGAAGAACTGTCTATTGGTTAAGTAACTTTTAGAATATTAAGTATTTTCTCTCTAAGGCCAATTTTTGTCATTTTTGTGAATAGTTTGTCATTTTCAAGAGTGTCAAACGTCTTTTGTAACTCCACTAGTATAGCTCCAACATATTTTCCTTCATGAAGGGCTCTAGTTACAATATTGCTAATATTCCGTAATGCATCCACAGTGCCTTTCTTTTTCTGATACCCGAATTGATTTCTATAAATTAACTGATATCGTGTTAAAAAACTATCAATTCTAAGTGCGAAAAATTTTTCAAATATATTGTTAATAGCTGGTAGCAAAGAAATTGGCCTGTAATTATTGTGGTAATTTTTTATACCTTTTTTTTAGAAATTGGTCTGAATATTTTGTTTTTTCTAGCTTTCCGGCCAAATTTCTTTTTCTATCATAACAGAAATAAGTTTAACAATGAATTTGCAAGTATTAGCTTTAGATTTTACTAAGTGTTCCATGAAAATGCCATCGTGACCAGTTGATTTCTTAACAACAATATTACTTAAGATACAATGAATTTCGTATGCTGTTGGTTCGGTAATGGACATGGTTTTACTAAAACTTTTGATACTAGTCACTTTTTTTGTCCATCCTGCGTGTCAAATTTTTTGCAAGTTTTTATTTTCGGCACTTGGTCATAAAATTTTTTTGCAAAGTCATTACTTCAGTTGGTTCATCAAAGTTCTTGCGTTTTAGTTCACCGATATTTACATTTTTTTTTTTTTTGCATTCGTAATAGTATTAATTTTTTATTACAAATTTTTGCCGAATCTTTACTATTTTTATCAAAGAAATTTTAATAGAATTTTCGTCTGGTATCAGTTATTTTCTTTTTGACTTCTTTGTTAAGAACTTTGTACTGTTCATTCAGTTCGATTGAAGGTTTATCTAATTTGCTAATTATTGACCAGAGAGCATTTTTCCTATTTATTTGTTCAAGAAGGTTTTTATTCATCCATTCTTGTTTGTATGTTTTACTAGCTGTTTTTTGTGTGCAGGAAATTGTATTCGTCTTATATATATTAATAATTTCTGCTTCCATTTTACTGTACATAGTTACAGGGTCTTCATACGAGTCTAAAATATTCCAGTCGTAATTGTTAAGTTGGTTAATAATTACATGGTGAAAAATTTTTTTCTAATTTTTCTAATCTAATTTTTTTCTCCTAAATTGAATATTATTACTTTTTGTTTCATTCCACATTTCCAAAATGGTGAAATAATGATCAGCTGGTTTGACTTCCACAACATATCCTTTGCTACAATATTTATTAAGTCTAACAAAAAACGGGTCTAGACAAGATTTAATTAATTTTCCGATACGAAATTTTTCTTTAGTTTCCGAGTTGATCCTTAAAACAAAGCCAAATGAGGCCAGCATGTTTTCAAAACGTTCTATATCGTACTTCTCAGAAGCATCTTGCATATCTTTTAAGTAAATTAAAGTTAAGATCACCAGTAATTATGATGTTTAGTTGATTATCTTTTTTTTTTCCATCAAAATCTTTTTCAGTTCCTTAATAAAATAAATTCCGACTTGACGATGGTCTTCTGTAAATAGCAATAAGGTTAAAAAGCTCTGTATTTACACTAAAAGACAAATCAATAACTTCATTTACATCGATATTTAAAAATGTAGCTTTTACAGCTGTAAGTTTTTTTGTATTAAAAAAGACCATAACACCACCACCCCTGCCAACATTTCTACAGTTGCAAAATTGTTCGAACTGTGGTATTTCATAATTATTTGATTCATCAGGTTTAATGTTAATTTCTGTTAGGACAAGGATGTCCCACTCAACAGTAGAGGGATTTCCGATAAAAAAAAGCATCCCAATTAGGCCTACAGCTTCTAATGTTTAGGTTGAGAATTTTTAGATTATTGTTAGCCGTATTGTTATTTACAAACTTTTGTTTCAATTCAGCAAAGTTATCCACAACTTCGTTGACGATGACCAACTCCTAACTTTCGTCTTCATGATCTGGCTCCATTTGTGTTCGACAGTTCCACTTCCAATTGCTTCAGATCTTCTTCACTTTTGTTGGCCCTGACATTATTGTCTGCCTTCTCCTTTCAAGGGTGTATCTTACCTCCTCTAAACCAGATACACGTGTACCAGATACATTTAGCACTTTGTTTTATTTTCCACAGAAGAGATTTGTAAAAAGAGGTGAGATGTTCGTTTATGAATATTCGGTGATTATCTCCGTTCTGAAAAAGATCATTGTTGGTGATTTTTTTCCGTCCTGCTTCCAGCCATCCGTCCCGGTCGTTTCTGCTTTTGAACTGAACCACAATGGATTCGGGCCTATTTTTGTTTTTATTGGGTAATTAATCTGTGAGCCTTTTCTATTTGTATGTCGTGGAAATTGTGCATTCCTATCTTTCTAACAACTTTGTGAATGGTGTCATTCATATCTTCATTCTGCTTCATTTCAACGCCAAAGATTTCAATGTTCCTATATCTGCTGTACTGTTCAGCTTCATTTTGGTTTTGCTTCATTTTGTTCATTGTAGTTTTCATTTCGTTTGTTTCTTTTTCTTTACCTTCAAGTTGTTTTACTCTGGCCTCTAATTCTTTAATTTTCAGTTTGTTCTCGTCATTTTCCTTCTTCGTGTCTTCATATTTCTTTTGTAAAAAATTCATGGCGTCTTCAACTCCATCAACTTTCTGTTTCATCGTCATGAGTTCGTTGAGTTTGAATTCCATTTTAGTGATAGCTTGTTTGAGTTCATATTCTGTTTCAAGTCTCTCTTCGTAGTCTTCGTCATTGAGATTACCATTTTCCTCTTGGTTTGTCGAGTTACCTCACTTTTTACATTTACATGACCATTCTTCCTTTTTCTTTTTACTCATAGCTTTAATGGTGGTTGAGGCTAACCCAGTGCAAGCGTAGTGGAATTTTCCTATGCAAAGTATGCATGTTAAAATATCCCCCTCGTTGGACGAAAGTTTATTTGCACATTCCTTGCGTCTAGACATAATTAGCTGAGAAGCTTGTCCGAAAGAAAATCACATAGAAAAGCAAAACAAACAAAAAATGTAACGTAGAAAACCAGTTAATTTCGCAGTTCCTGGGTGCGTCACTTACACACACACCATGATGACGTCACTTGTGAATGCTTGCATGGCGTCTACATTTTCTTTCGAAGTGAACTGCCGACTCGGAACTTCAGGCATCAAAATCATAATTTCAACTGCACGCACCTTTCATTTGAACGATTCAGATTGCAGCCAGGCTTCTTAGGATGCAAAAAAATCACTCAATCCGTGTCCAGTATACTTTTAAACACGAAAACAGACGTGAAATGTAGGAGCTAGGGAAGGACGATGACCAGCCCGTCGCCCCCTGGCGAAATAATAATAATAATAAATTTATTGCTATACATTCTCGAAGTCCTTACGGGCTTGTGTGAGAGCAACACATACATAAAACACATATATCAACATTACAATAGTACACCTTGTAGAACAAAATTTAAAATAACACAAATTATTGCTACAAATGTGAATGTTATTAAAACCTGTACTTTGTTGATTAACATAAGCCATTTAAACATCTTTGCACAGAAATTCTTTCAATTTGGGTTTTAACTCTTTAATACTGTTATGTAATAATAACGTGTTAGGAAGATTGTTAAATATGAAGGGTATATAATATTTTTTATTTTTAACTCCATACTTGTTGCTCCATCGTGGTAAATCAAATTTCATTTGTTGTTTTCTCAACCTATCCCGATTAGTTGCTTTTGCTTTCATATGTATATTCGAGAAATAGTTTTCTGAAATTACTATTTGGTATCTTAATTTCAATATAATTAGAATTCCCGTTTTTTTATAACATTCAGCTGTATTATATTTGCCATTTCCGAATAAAGTCTTTACAATTTTGTTTTGTAAGGATTGAAGTCTTTTGATTATATATTCTGATGCAAAACGGTATATTTCTATTGCGTGCCTAATGCGACTTTCAATCCATACTGCATAAAAACTCATTTTATTTGTTTCATTCAAAATATACTATCTTAATTGAAAAATGTTTGCGAGGGCAATTCTTAATTTTGACATAATAATTTTAATATGACTTTTGAAATTCCACTTTGTATCAATATTTAGGCCTAAATATTTGGTATTTTCTTTTATTTCTAATAGGTTACAAGTCTTGATACAGTTGTCTGTATTATTATTCTGAAGTAAGTATAAACAATTCTCTTCATGCACCAGTATATGAACATTATCTGGTTTATTCATTTTTGGTACATTAAGGTTCATATATAGTGTTTTTTTCTGCGCTAATGTTCATCTCATTGTCAATGAACCAGCAATTCAACATATCAAAGTCAAACTGCAAGTTCTTAATCATCTCTTCCTTAAGTTCATGTATTGAAATTAGTATCATGTTGTCTGCAAAGAGAAATAAATACGTTTTTTTCAATTCCGTCCTCAATGTCCTTATTACATTAATAATAATAATAATAATAATAATAATAATAATAATAATAATAATTTATTCAGAGTATGTATACAAAATTGTAAACAACCAAGGCACGAAGCAAAACAATGCTTGTACGTGCTCTGAAGAGAAAACAGAATCGAAAAAATACAATATTAACATACAATATTAATTCATACAATATTAACAGCATACATTAAGTTGCTTGAAAAGACTTGCATATAAATTTTATATTTATTACAAATTCAGTAAATTATGTCACTCACACTAGTTTAGGTGTCCAAGTAGGGATAATTTTTAGTTGTTTATTAACCAGTTCTTTACTGTTTTATTAATATTATGTGGTCTTAGGTTTGTTCTTAAATTCAATGGTAATTCATTTAAAATTGTAGGAAGGACAAAAGCGATATTTCTTTTCCCATATGAATTTCTCCAAGTTGGGATTTTAAGCCAAGCCGTATTATTACGTGTGGTCTCGCAATTTTATTTTGTAATGTTTGGTCAAAAAAAGATTTATTAATATCAGTTAATTTATATAAATTTTGGAAAGTTAAAATTTTGTGTTCCAGTATAAGCTCTTTAGTTGTCTTGTTGCTATTGCCACCAAACAGTGTTTTTATTGCTTTATTCAAAATTTTTTGTAAGCGTTCAATATACCAGTTCGAAGTAGAGCCGAAGAATGTGCAAGCATATCGTACAACTGAAAGTATCCATGCTTCAAACAGCACACATTTAGTTTTTGGGTCAAGGCACTCTCTTAGGGTGTAGAGAGATGGGATCATACTTCTAATTTTTTTAATGAGTGTATCTATATGTTTGGTGAACTTCCAATCTTCATCTATAGTAATTCCCAGGTATCTTAAGCTGTCAACCTGTGTGAGTTTTGGACAGGTGCAACTGAGCCTCACAGTCATCTTCGTGTAGTTGTATGTTAAATCCATTGCTTTTTGGTGTATGTGAAGTTGTGATATGCATCAAAAAACTTTTTTCTTTACTAATAAAAATTTCGTTTTCGACAAAGTACTTATTTATATTATCAAAGTCCTGCTGTAAATTTTTTTCATAGTGTCTTGATTAGTATTTATAGCAATTAAGAAAATGTCATCTGCGTACAACGTCATAAAAGTATTACTACAAGTTAGGGTGACATCATTGATATAGATAAGGAAGAGAATTGGTCCTAAAATTGAACCCTGTGGTACACCATACGTGATAGGTTGGCATTCACTTTGATTTTCATATAATAATAATAATATTATTAGTATTATTATTATTATTATTATTATTATTATTATTATTATTAATAAGTTAGTAACGTTTAATCATTATAAGACAGGCATGAAGCTCAGGAGCTTGTATGTGCACTGATACATTTACATTTACAAAGATTTAACATAAATATCCATAGGTTTTGCAGTTAAGAAAAATACAATTTTTTTGTTTACATCATTCATATTTTTCTTTATATATATATATATATGCAGACAGTTTATTTATCAACATTGCATCCCGAAATCCGAAGGATTTGTGTGGGTTGCATAATATTTACATACATTGTATTACAAGTGAATATGATTATGCATACAAGGAGTAACAGAAATGTATGTCACAAATGAAGGGGCATGTTCTACATAACAAACTGATGAAAAAATTCCATATGATTATTTATCCGGAAATGCGTCCTATTCGAGAAATTGTTCCTTTCAGAGATACATGTGCACATCCAAGCTCCAGGAAGAAAGCGGCGTAGGCTAAAACCTGACATGTGAATGTTCAGGCGACGCTTCCAGTATGAAGCAGTTGAAACTTAGTTTCGTTCGGGTCATAACTATTGATAGGGGGCAGAGAATGGTCCGTCCCACCGGTTCAGTAGCTCTGGGGAACCTCAACAGGGAAAAACTGCAATCAACTCTAAATTTTGTTTTTGAGCCTTTGCTGCTTTCGCCCTGATTCGTGGATGTGCACATGTATCTCTGAAAAGAATAATTTCTCGAAAAGGACGCATTTCCGGGTCTATGTTCATAAGGAATTTTTTTATCAGTTTGTTATGTAGAACATGCCCCTTCATTTGTGACATACATTTCTGTTACACCCTGTATACATTTATCTACTAGTAAAAAAAAACATTATATAAACATACTCTTATCTGAAGCACTACTTTTCCAATACCTATGTTATAATTTTAATAGTCAGTTTATTATTTGGTTGTGGTTTTCATACGTTCATAATTTCAGTTGGTTTTACAACATTTTTATACCATAATTTATGAAGATGAAATTAAAGAATAGATTCTATAACATATTCATACACCTTCTGGGTCCATTGTTTATTTTTTTTTCGCATTTCGTTATAGTCCTTGATGTCTCTTAGATGGGCTGGTATGGTATTAAATACTTCTGGAATAATGTATTGATTTGTCCATTTTCCATAATTTCTCCATTTTGGAATTTGGAGCCAAGCATTTTGGACACGTGGGGCGCATATAAATGTAAATTATGGGTTGAATTAAAGTAGTATTTGGTAATAATTACAAATTTGAAAAGAAGCTTAAAAGTGAAAAGTTTGTTGATACGATATAGTTCAGTAGTTTTTTATCATTACGTTTTCCGAATAGTACTTTTACAGCTTTGTTTAAAGTCTTCCGCAGTCTTTCAATTAGATTGTTAGGTGTAGATCTAAAGATGGAGCATATCTAACTTTTGAGATAATCCAAGCTTCGTATACAACCAGTAACCTCATCGTTGTTATCGTTTTACAAAATTATGTTTATCAATCCGTAAATTTTTTGTAAATTGTAGAAATTCTTTATGGCGCTTCCAAATTTCAATAAACTAGCACCGTTACAGTTTCATGTCTCCGTACATAAAGATTGTTAAAAACGTACAAGTTTAAATCCTATGATCCGAATTCCTCACGTTTTAAATTAGATGTAAATCATTATCGAAGCAACCTGATTATCTTTAAAGGAAAATAGTCCTTTAGGCACTAATTAATTATTATTAATTATTATTAATTATACTAAAAAAATTGATGCGAGCGGGCGGTGTTTTTTTTTTTATTCGTGATTTTTCAGATGCGGGCGATGGCTTTTTTTTTTTCCAAACAAAATGAAATCAGTAGCTTGTCGTCGAGTACAATATCTATGCTTTAATGCCAGTAACAGCGTACAAAAGTTCTACATTTGCTAAAGTCGTTCTTTAGACACACGTTTTCAGTAGTGACATGCGTCTGAACGATCCTTACATTCGTTTCTAAGCGATCGTGTAAATGGAGCAATGAGCTAATGTGGTCATCGGCTCCAGAAAATGTTTGGTGAAAGTGCTGATGCGTGATTGGTACTTTTTATTTTAGACATTGTCATAAAAAACATTTCATGCCCTAAGAAAAGACCCATGTGTGCACTCCTGAGAACCACTTAATTAATTTTTAGTGGCCTTGTTCAAGAATGGATGTCTTACATACACACTAAAACTGCTACCTTCTTTAAGATAGGAAAGTTTCGATTTTGCAAGTCGTCCCGCTTTTTCGTGATCGTCTACGTGTATTGTTGTTTACTCACCTTAAAAACTAAAACATTGACTGCCGATGAATACAAGCAGTATTCATCAATCTTGAGCAGTTGTGGGTACCATTTGGGGTGGGCCGAACTAGCCTAATCGCGAACACCAGTTTCCAATTTGCAAATAGTAAGTTACTAGCTGTACCCGCGCAGATCATCTGCGCATGCGCGAGCGAAATACTATACTGGGCAGCATGACTTAAAACGCCCTCCTGTTCCCCCGAATCCCCTGCAATCCCATCCCCGCACTCCCCTCCCTGGCACAGCCGGTTTTTTGTGGCTGATTGCCTATACCACCATCATGATTCCCTTGCAGATCATTTGCGCATGTGCCAGCCAAATACTATACTGGGCAGCATGACATGAAAAGACTCCGACCGCCCCTCTCCCCCGTTACCCTCCCCCCCCACCCCCGCACTTCCCTATTGGGTGATCTGTCCAACCACCACCCCCTTCCCTAGGGTCCCGCGGTATTTGGTCTTCTTAAGAAAGTAAATCGCACTTCTCAATGTAGCTGCATTGCCTGTTTCTCCGTCTTTATCCCAACGCAATAAACCCGCAACAACGATCGTGCACGCAGTGATTGTTACTCAACCAACTTTCAAACTATTCAATGCGGCTCGTACAGCCAGCATCATTAAAGCTTTTGATTTCCTAATTCGAGGCATTGTCTTCATCTTTTGCCGCCTTCTTCATCATTGTTATGCTTCTACATTGTTAGCGGCGGCTTCGTCTTAATGTCGTAACAGAAATAGAAATTGTTTAGCCGCTACATTGTTAGCGTCTTATTCCCATTCTTTATTCCCCTTTTTTTATTGGCAAACAACAGTGTTTTTGTTCTATTGTATGCGTTGTGAGTTTCGGCATATCCTGTTCTCTGTGTTTGGGTCTTCAGGTTTTGTATCTAGGTTTAGAGCGGGCGCATGACTCTGGGTCACAGCCCCAATAAACATATTCCATTCCATTCCATTCCCTTCTTTAAGGCAAATAACTATATAGATGTACACCGTTTGGTTATCGAGTATTGGTGTTTACAAACCTAACAAACATCGCAAACGTATTGCGGATGAATATCACAATACACTAAAAATTGAGTAAATAAGCTTGTTAATTAAAGACATATTTAAATATTTGGATAGGACCATTTCACCCTAATCGTGAGGGCTGCGTAAAACCCCTCATTCGGGAATCACTCAGGAGCAGATGCCCCATCAGATCAGGGATGCAACCCAGTCCCAGAATTCCGAAATCCAACAGTGGTTGGGCGGTTATGTAAAACCCTGTTCGTAACAATTATATAGTACCATACAAATAATAAAAGGACAATTACATCGGTTTTTTACTTGTATAATTACCTTTGGGTCCCCTATTTGAGAAGTGGACACGAAAGGAGTAGTTGGAACACGTTACATACCTTTTATACAAAAATTTCACGTGCATCGCTATACAAGACGCTTCGAACGGCATCATTTTTAGCTTGGAACGCGGCAAAATTATTGCTGACATATGGAGATATTTTTTCGGAATCGGTGCAGAACAGCGCAGCCAATTATAGCTAGCTAAATAAGAGCATCTGCCAGATGCTTGACGTACCGAATATGGCCAACAGTGTTATCCCAGTCGACTCAGAGTCGGGTCTAACTATAGTAGCTCTATCATTCAGCGATAATTTTGCAATTCACAAGTTAATATATGGGCCTACCGAATCATCTCGTTGTGATGCGGTAATGAAATTGTTGTATCGAACATATGAAACATGTTCAATAAACCTAAATGTCTAAATTGCCATAGACTGGTGGAGTTCACCTCCCTGGACAGTAGGCAGTTCCACGGATGCACCACATGGTTCGAGAATAAGAACTTTCTGCACCCTTTGTTTCTGTGTTGCTACTGTTAGTTTAAAACAGGATGAACTCTAGTATATTCATTGCCACGAATACAGGAAAAAAGCTTTGGATCTTGATCAACAAGGCGACGTAAAATAGAAAAGGTATAAGGCAAAGGTCAGCATGAAGTTGCCGTAGTTCCAAACAGTCAAGGTCAATGTGGTTTAGTGGCTGTGTATATATGGAAAGGTTGTTGCATCCCAGAAGATCTTTCCACAGATTCGATGTTTGATATCTTTTAACAGATGAGAAGACCATACTGGACTGGCGCATTCCAGAATATGCTGTATCTAAATGATATAAGCTTTAATTAAAGTTTGTACACCACGAGATATAAAACATCGTCTTAGCATGTTTTCAATTCGCTTTGCTCTGTACACCACCCGATTATAACGGTTAAAAAAATTTAAGTACGAAGAAAGGTCTACCCAAAGGTCCGTAATTCTGACTTCTTTAACTCATGATTTCTAAGGAATGTGTAAATTCGCAATTATTTTTAGCAATAGAAGTTTGGCAATTTTGGACATCGATTGGTAGATGCCATATAGAGGATCACAACAGCACCATAAAATTACATGTTCAATGGCTGTTTGCAGCATAGTGTGATCACTAACAGTTGTAACCGACCTATATATTAACATTATCGGCGAATTTAGGCTTTTTAATGCCATCGATGCAGGTTGACGGATCAGAAATGTAAATTGTGAAAAGTAAGGGGCCCAGTACCTATCCTTGTGGGACACCTTTGGTAACCAGCAAGTAATCAGACAGACAAGTTACCAATTTTATCGCTTGGGATCCTATTGCTAAGAAAATCTCTTATCCGTAGAAAGATAGTACAATCAATACCAATTAACACTAAGCATTTTTTTAAAGTAGTTTGGAATGTATCACCTAGTGGAAGGCTTTCGTGAAATCAATACAGATTACATCAACCGGTGTGCAATTTTCCATTAAAAATGTCCAGTCATTTAAACAAGTTAATAACTGAAGTGTCATTGAGCGGCCTGGCAACAAACCAAGTTGTTCGCTTGGTGCAAGGGTAAGCTCATATAAATGTTTTAGAACAGTATCACGAATAATCCGTTCAAGAATTCCGCAGGGGAGACACGTAAAGTGAGCTAGGATGGTAATTTATCGGTTTGGCAGTATTTCCTTTTTTATAAATAGGAGTCACACTGGCTTTTCTCCAGCAATCCGGTATAGTGCCCGTATTGAACGATGTTCTAGAATACAAAACAATGGTCGATGTAAATCAATTGCCAATATCATGTAGAAGGTAGAAAAGGTCCAGGTGCAAGCTGCTTAGCTGGTTTTTAGGTTATTTAGATGTAAGAGAATGTTTCTTGCGTAAATCAAGTGGCTTTTAATATATTTTTTTTAGATTGGTATATCGTTTGGCTACACATAAAATGGATCACTACACTCCAACAGATTGATGTTATTATCATCGCTTACGAAATTATTGCAAAAGGCTAAATTAAGAGCATTGGCCTTGTCATATTCTGATGTTATAAGTTTAAAATTAAAGCATATCGGCCCAATACCACTGGTTACCTTAATTTTACGCCTAACGTATTTATGAAGTGAACTCATTGTTTCCTCTTACAGAATTTTTTGTTCTCAATTCATTACGTAGAATTTATACAACTGTTTTAACTTACTATTACATGCCTTGTTTAATTTTGCATTGAAATTTCTCCAATCAAGCTTTAGCCTTTTCCAGATCTTCTTTATTAGAGTCATTTGCTTTTTAACTTCTCTAGGTAAGTTTACGCTGCTATTTTTCCAATTTTTCCAGTGCACAGTTGATTCATTTACAAGGTCAGGTAATGATGTTTGTGAATAAACTCCACTGGCTAGCTATCGCAGTAGGGTCCCTGAAATGTGAGTCCCAACAATTTTTATTTAACTTCGCTCCCAGGCAATCCCAATTTAGTATACTGTAATAACTTATTTCATTATTGTTAACAGTTAAAAGGACTTGCCTTCTGACTAATTTCGAGCGTATTTCTGGAAATAGTTTTTGCGACATTTACTTAGATTGGAGTGAATGTAGCAATCCCGTTTCTTGAAAGGGGAAGAACAGGAAAATGAATGCCTTTGCAACACTTACACATCTCTGAAGTAATGTTGCAAAACTGAGCCATACAGGAAAGCCTACAGGGAGGGATGTACCTTTAATTGATCACGGTTATGCTGCAGAATCACACTGTTGTGATCACTTGTACTAAAAAATGCGCAATAACATCAGTGTCAAAGATAGCTCGCTCGTTATCGACCAAAATGACGTCAAGAACGCTATTCTGTCTGTTTGGCTTTGTGACTAGCTGGTCACGACCGAAGTCCAGAATACAGTCTTAGAAAATTTGTTGACTTAAATTAATTTTGAGGGGCATCGGTTTCTCCAATCAATGTATGACATTTTGAAATCTCCTAGTGCCAGTACCAGTTTAATAATGGTTGGAACAATGGTAGACCGAAGGTAATAGCTCATTTTTTTTCTGTAAGGCCTTTAGCCCTACAACTTTGGAAAATAACATGATAACCGAACATTAGTACTGGGAGTAAAAAACCTACAGATTCTTCAGAGAAGGTAGTACTGGCCCGATTTTAAATGAGTTGCATAGGAAAACAGCAAAACCACCACATCGACCAGTCTGATCACGCCTAGTAACCGCGTATGGCAAATAGTGGATCGCCATAGCATTGAGCATGATGTCATCTAACCAAGTCTCAACCAAGATCACCAAATCGTAGGTAAGTTCAAGTAATAACATGTATAGTTCGGGTAACTTCCCATCCGCACTTTGAGCACTAATCAGGCAACCGGAAAAACCTATAGTCAAAGTACATGTATCATAATAATTAGTATCAAGGATGTAGTGATCATCAGTGAATTACACACACAGTCGGCCACGTTGTGGATGTATCCGATTATCACATTGTTTATGCTACTCGATAATTGGGCCGCAGGATGTAGCGCAGCCACGTATTCGACTGTACAAACCAAAGGTTGATCCAGTCAGACATGGAACATGTCACTTATATGTTGCTAGTATTCCTCATAGATATCTACGATTTAAACAGTACAGTGCGATGGAACCCTCCATTGAAACCTTTCCTAAGACTGAAAACACAGTTCAAATCATTAATTTTACAGCCATTTCTAATGAAAGACACGCAAACAAACAAAAGAAGAGTATCGAGATTCCCACTGCTGAATTCAGTAGGGCAAGGATTATAGAGATTACCATTAACAAACAAACAAATATTACGATCTTAGTTATATAGATTTCCCGAGACTTCATTGATTACTTCGACGGCATTTTCTGCTGGGTGATAAGTAGCTAAGGATGGCACCATTAAAAAAAAAAATGGTTTGATGACAGCTAAATAAACCTGGTCGCATAACCAGATAAAGCAATATTCCAAAGGGGGCAGGGAAAAATATTGGATCGCTATGAAACTTTTTGCTTCCAAACAAACTATGGAAGTTTCTGCAGAGCACAGCCAAATTAACACTGAGAATTTTCCCTAAGTTCGTTGTTGGTGGTAAAAGAAAAAAACCCGTTCAGGTGACACCAAAAACTGAGAGCTATGGGTTACCCAAAAGTTGGTTGTTAGTGGCAAGAAATGAACTGATTCATGTTTCCTTCAAAAACTGGATTGTCCTAACGTTCGTTGTTGGTTGTGAAACAAAAGAAATGGTTCGACTTTCCCAAAAACTTAGTTGACAAAAAGTTTTGTTGGTGACGAAAGAAATGAACTGGTTCATGTTTCGCTAAAAAAAAAAGAGTGTGACCGGTTGTCTAAAATTTGTTTTTGGTAGTGAAAGAAATGAACCGGTTCACAATTCCTTCAAAAAAATGGGTTAAATAAAGTTCATTGTTCGTGGTGAAAGAAAAGAAACGGCTCATGTTTGCTTCATAAACTGAGAGCTACAATTCTCACAGGTTGTAAAAACTGTCGTTTTAAGTGGTAAACGAAATAAAACGGTTCATGTTTCCTTCAAAAACCAAGAGAGAGCACTTAAAGGGTCCTAAATCTTTAATTTTGAAGCTGGTAAACTCTATATTGGCTGACGGAAATGGCAAATGGGCATATTTAATTCGCAAATACTGAATTATTAAATATTCAATTTCGTAAATACAATTTCAAGAGCCGAGTTAAATTGTTTCCATGGAGATAACAGCAGAGAAGGTGCATACAAAAGGCCGTTATTGCTGCCTGCAAAATTGTCATGTCTATTACCAGCAAACTACTAATTAAACAAGGAAGGACAGACTAGTATCGGAATCTTTTTTGGTACAACCTAAAACTTATGCACTAGTCGATCAACCCTTGAAAAACGTGCATCTATGAATGATTAAAAATGCATTGTTTTGAAGTTTATCGTGTTTTTTTTCCAGTAAATAAGTTTTATTCAGAACATCTTACGAAACAAAACTAAAAGTAGTGTACTGTAACCACGCAACACCGAAAGCATGGGTGCGTTGTAATGGCAGCAAAAATAATAAATAAAAATAAAAATGGACTGACACTTTTGCAAGAAAAAAATTTGTTAAAAAAATTGGTAACAAAAAAAAGAAGCGAGAGAGATGAAAATGAAGCAAAAAAACATACAATAACTGAGCAAAAAGCGGCTTGGCCGTTTAGAAAAAAAAACATTAGAGCTCGTATCCCCATACTCACAGCCCTGAAGGTACACGAATAAAAACGGATTAGAGTTCACTCGAGCGCAACGAACTATAATTTGATCTATAATTTGTGTTCATTTTGTGTATGCAATTTTATCTTTCAATTTTGTAGCGTTTTGCTGTTTATGGCGTCTATTTTGTGTGTGTTTGTGGGTTTACGTTTTGCGAATTGGAGTTCAAATTATAGTTCGTTGCGTTCGAGTGAACTCTAATCCGTTTTTATTCGTGTACCTTCAGGGCTGTGAGTATGGGGATACGAATGGTTGAGAATGGCTCTAATGGTTTTTTTTTACTAAACGGCGAAGCCGGTTTTTTCTCAGTTAATTTGTTGGGTTTTTTCGCTTCCATTTTATATGTGTCCACTGTCCACCGATTTATGTTTTCGAAAAAACGGAACATTAGAAATGGATACTTATGTTTAGGTTCCGGCAAAGGTTTGGTTTGTTGTGTTTGATGGCAACACATTAGCATATTTCTGGATTTAGCATGCGTCATCTCGATTAGTAGCTGATTCTGGATTGTTTCAGTAGCGTGGCAACAATCGCGGAAACAATTCAACTGGCTTCCCGAAGCCCGCATTGAAAAAGTAAATAAGTCACTCAGTCATGTCGGCCGCCCAATTTTGAGGCGGCCTCAAAATTTCAGACTTCGCACCCTACGGTTTAAAACTTGAAGATTTAGCCTAAGGAAAAATCAAGACCATTTAATGTTGGTTCTCCACAACGAGCTAGCTAACTCAAACAACGACAGTGTTAGTTTTCCGGCACCCAACCATCGTTGCATCTTGTTCGAGTGAGCTATAATCCGATATTGTGCGCCTCGCCTATTGTTACCTTATTGTTACACGTTTTTTGTTTATGTTTAGGTTTATTGAGCCTATTTGGTCCTTACACCATTCGCTCACTCTAAAGCTAAACTTACCCTACTTAAACCTACCAACCAGACAGCCATTAAACAACCGAGCATGCTGTTACATATTGCAGCATTGTAACATTTTGACATTGTTAGTCGCTCCGCCGCTTCCGCCTCTTCCTACTGTCCAATTTTCTGAAATTCTGGTGCGCAAACGAACTCTAATAAGCACATCGAAAAGCAACACAAACAAAATTTAGCTCAATGCTAAACAATCATCTGCAAAACAAGAGCCAGAAACAAAAAGCAGCAATATATGAAATTTGCAGGAAATAGAATGGAACTTTCAGCTTGACAATGCTGAAAATGCTTTCCAAGCCGTCCCTTCAGAAAATAACCCTCATAAAGATACTTTTGAAACGTGTCCAAATAACATGTTGCTTTGATCTGTACAAGCAAATTGTAAATTTTCAATTGCAATTGCAAGTTGTCTAAAGAAACACCGGTCTTCTCATGGCAGTTTCATTGTTCTTCGTTTGCAAGTTATAAATAACAAATAAAAAAGTTGGTGCAATAGCACACAGGTCAGAAAGGACCCCAGGGAGTCGGTGACATCCAGCCAATAAAGGAGAGAATTTAAGATGAGGGAAAGGAAAAATCATTCTGGTTACAAAAGATGGCACAAAGAAGACTGCATCCAATTTAAACAGCCAGATACCCCCCGAACTCGCCATAAACCCGTAACAAAAACATTGTAAAATGAGAAACAACAGAGTTACAAAATAAAAAAGTAACAATAAAGTAACAGAAAAAATTATAGTAAAATAAAACGTTTCTTCAGACGATCTCTGAAGTAGGAGCTACAAAACAGAATCGGAGTATTAACTATTGCATAGATCTCAGACCTTTATAAATAATGACGATAGGTCGACCAATGACAACAATATTTCGAGGGCAAGGAGGACTATTTGACAATTTTACGATGCTGTGGTTAAAACCAACATTTTAACAGTAAAATGTGTATTTTTTACATAAATTGAAGCTTTCGTACCAACTGATCAGATCTTTGCAAACTATAATAATTTATACGCTATAAAATTTACGTCATGTTTATTCATTATCAGCTAGTTTTCGTAATAAAATTGCAGCTGTCCTTGCAGTCTCCTAAGTGGCTTCTAGTTTTATTTTTGCATTTAAAATCACATTCCATTCAATTAATTCCTAGTTTTTATCTAAGTGGTACGATTAGTGGCAAAAAAAAATGTGATACCAGCTATCACTTTTTTTGTTACCACTGAATATTTTCCTGCGAGCTGGAAAGCATTTGGAAGGTCAATATAAAATACGTCGCTATCGCATCATGATCATCTCCCCTCTCAACAGCGTCAAAATGGTGGCGGTTTCTCCGTGCTTCCGGTCGCTTTGTTTTGCCCATATAAACAAATGTACATCTCAGCGAACAACTGAGTTTCCCGGAAATATTTATTGGCACACAGGTTGCAACATATGTGCATTTAAAGGGATATACCTCCCAGCACCATTTTTCTCGATGCACCACATCTAGCACAACCCCAAAGGTCTATTTCCTTACCGTTAGTCAATCCCTTGGTAAAAATCCGTTTTAAAATGTGGCGTCTAGGAGATTTTCTGTTGAATAATTGCTAACTTTATTTACTGCGTCCCGCAGTACGTGATGCTTTGCGCGCTTACAATAATAATGACGTTTCATCTGTGTGTGTGTGCATGTACTAAGTTTCTAATAATTACCATGACATCAAAAATCTAAAAGACTAATGCGGTAAAAATCAAAATTAATAATTCCAAAAGATCGCCGAAGCAAAATTATAAGACACTAACATAGAAAATTATAAATTGTAACGTTAAAATACGAGAATCATTCCGGTTTGTGACGACACAATCTTTAACTTGATGCTGTTTCGTGTACCATTCCCAAAGCCAACTGAGACAGCAGCTACGTTACTCGCTACGAGGAACGCAGCTACCAGCCCAGCCGACCTTGAAGCTGGTAAATGCGCGGATTGCGATCTCCGCGTGGCTGTGATAAGGCAGGCGGAATGTTATGATGCAGGCCGAGTGTCACTTTAATTTCTGTAGATTTCTCCGCATCTTTTTTTTTTTAAAGCCAGCCTTGAGATTTCCACTTTTCACAAAGTGGGGAACACACCTAGTCCCGAAGCGAAAACGGTTGCTTTTTCTCAACCCACTTGAACGTGATCTCTCGACTACCTGTCCCAATCGTCCGATAAGCGAGGCACGGACGGCGCGTTTGAATGTAACTTTACGACACCAGATGGCGTCTGTCCAAATGGACCGGGTTATCGCGACCACCCAGAAACACTCTTCCACTTCCATTCTCTATCTCTGATGCTGCTTTTCTTGAACTGCAGGTATGGAAAGATCAAGGAACGCACTTTCCTAAAGCGGAAAAAAAGGTTTTTACAATGTTACCTCCGTAAACTTTCTCGTTTTACGGCAAGGGACCATTTCGTATTGCTTTAACACCCCGAACCGACAGCTATTTAGAAGTTCTTGTGTCGATTTCTTTTATGTGCCGTGTTTTATAACTTGCAATGGTGTGCATTTAGCTATTTTATCCAACGATCTCGTAAAGCCATCTCGTAGCTGGAATTTAGTTCCACGTCACACTGTGTGGCGATTATTGGTACGTGCGATGGCTCCTGTACACCATCATCACAGTTAAGGTCTAGCTAAGCTAAATAACTTGGGGTCAAGCTACGGGTTGGGTGAACTCCAAATTACAGCCAAGCAGTGGAATAAGGCGAATAGTCGTGGTTCAGTTCAATTCATGTTTTAATGATAAGTTGGCGCAATAATAGGCTTAGGCTCGCCTGATAAACGGGGGCAAACTCTTGCCTTGGCTTAGGGCGTTAAATGGAATGCCATAAATAAAAGGCTCACTTGGGCTCAAATAGAATTATGATGGATTTCGGGCTATTATTTGGTTTGAATGGATAATTTGGCAGCTACAGGATTGCGGTGACGCACTAGCAACAACAGGGTTAGTCCTGGCTGAATTTAAGTTGAGGGAATTGAGGGAAAAAGGGAAATATTTCTAACTCTTAAAGCCAGAATTACCTTTGGATGTGGTTCGACGGGAGGATCGTGGCGGATGAATTCTATTTCGATCCACACGTAATTGTTGGGAGCACCGGGCAGACGACAGAGCGAACTCTAGCCATTACAATATTGATGCTGATGACTCCCTCGAAACTTTAGGGTGAGTGATTCTGAAATTGGAACTGTTCAAGGTCGTCTAGCAGCAGGTGGGGTTGCTGGACGTGACTCTGTTATGTTAAATCGGCGATTTGAGGATTGTTATTAATAATCTTTGTGGCGGCTGCCATCTTGGAGTGACTCTTAAATTTCCGTGGGTTCATTATTCGGGTTCAATACTCGGTAGTGACACTTTTTTTAACTTTTTTTTTGTTTTATTTTTTTTGTGTGTCCCTGTTGCGAGGTGTTTGTGCTTCTATTATTCATCCTGCCCCACGGAATTCTTTTTTTTTTCCCCATTCTAGTGAACCCTTTTTCTCCTATCAAAAAGGAAAAGAAAGGGGGAAGGGGAAGAAGGAATTGAAAGGTGGAAGTAAGGAAAAAGGAAGAAATTGGACTAACGATGGCCGATGTTGTGTACACTCGCGATGAAGAGGCCGTTTTTAACACTGATAGTATATCTGTTCATGTAAATTCACGGCATAACAGACGACAAACTACGCATTTTGACTCATTACAGTCACCATTTTCCACTCGAGGAACTCAGCAGCCATTGCATAACGGTGAATTAAATAAAAGCACTCCAAAGTCTCAAGAAAACCTTGTCGAGAACTGTGATCCATCCCAAATACCAAATCTGCACAACATATCCTCTCGGCTATTAAGTAAATTGGAAGACTTCAGCCTTGAAAAGGATCTTGATCTGGCAGATATAAACTCTAAGGTCGAAGCAATTCCACTAAAAGTTGAAATCGCACTCGAGAAAAAATTCTCGTTTTCCAAAACATGTTTCGAAGGTTGGTCTGCAGAATTTTTTTAACTACAAAATCACATCCTTGAAGAATATGCTACGAACCTTTTCAAGAGGCTAGAGACCAAATTAAAGGAAACTACTGCAAACCATCACCCAAATTCAACTATGTGTGATGACAAACAGGAAAAGGGACTAGACACGGAAACGCTCACTGAGAATACCTCAACATGTCCCCCAGACAGTGAGAGGGATGTTATTATCAAACTGAAAGTCTCTAAAAAGGGTGAACTTCAACTCAGATCAGCACATGTCAACGTGCCTTGTATTCCAAATGTACCTGAAACTAGGCCAGAAATCATACTAACACCAACCAAACTGAAAAACATCACCTTCAACCGGGGGCGTGGAAGAAACACGCAACATAACCGTGGCGACAAAGAAAATCACACTAATATTAGTGAAGCCAAATCAAATCCCATTAAAGATACCGATCCAAATGTGACTAGACTTTGCAACACACAAAATAACGCTAGAAACGGAAGGTTTTGCATAAATAGTCCTGCATCTAAGGTCTCTGAAAGGGGTTCCTCGGAAGCGGATAACCATATGCCTAGATATAACGTACTACGAAGAACATCAAATGCATTGTAGCCAGATACTGATGACCAAGAACAAATTTGGGACAAACTTTCAACCACCATCGGCGACTCGAATGTCAGAAACCTACGTGGCAGTGCACATGAAGAATCACGTACTTGGACCTACCCAGGTCTGACTGTCCAGGGACTCCAAACAAAGCTCCCAGAGATTGCAAGTCACTACTTGGGAAATGAAAACTTAATATTCTGTGTTGGAACAAACAATATTGGAAAAGACTCCCCAAACAGGATTGTTTTGTGTATTGCGGACTTTGTGCATTCCCTTCGTGTGGCCTGCCCTGCGGCCAGCATAGATTTTATGGGTCTCTTCCCGCGTTTGGGATTCGTAAATCGGGAGTCTGACAAATCTGTCGTTCACACAAATACATTGCTCAGACGCCTGTGCGTTGACCTGAACCTCACTTTCGTGTCAATTGATGAAGAAATTCTTAAGGACAACACGCTTCTAGCACGTGACCAAATTCACCTCACCCAGCGGGGAAAGCGCTGCCTTTACCGTGAAATGAAAATGCTGCACACACGGCAGGAAAACCTTCAGCAATAATTGGGGATATACCCATTACTTCCGTGTGCTCGTCTGTACCCTTGACTAGTTTATCATGTATCTGGTTGAACGCACGTAGTGTTATTGCGAACTAAGGATGTTTTCATGATTTGGTGCAACGAGGAGACTTTTACTTGATCATGGTTGTTGAGTCACGGCTCCATGAGTCAATTACTCACTCTATGGTTGCCGATGTAAACCTGTATGGTGTGGTTCGTAGGGATCGGGGAAGTAGGGGTGGGGGGCTGCTGATACTGCACCGTGTTTCTATTCCTCTTGTTGTTGTGGCAAAATCAAAGGATTGCGAGGGTGTAGCCATCACTCTTCTGAATTACGAAATAACTGTTATCCTTTGCTATCTGCCAGATAGTAGAATTGATCAGGATATTATAAATCTCTGCGACTTCTTAAACGCTTCCATAAATTGGAAGCATTCAACTGTTATTTTGGGCGATTTTAATCTGTCCACTGTTGATTGGGACAGGTCATATGCAGTTGATTCGCACGAACGCCTTTTCCTTGAGTTTATTCAGCCTTTGGGCTTCGTCCAGTTGGTAAATGAGCCAACACGTGGCGAGAACATTCTAGATCTTATTTTTACACACGATAATAATCTGATTTTTGACATAAATGTGGGTGCACACCTTGGTAACAGTGACCATTCTATGGTATCTTTCCATCTAAACACAAATCTTCGGAAAAATCCAGTGACAGTGCTGGGCACTGAGTCAGCGATGCGGGGCAGACTTGATTTTTCTAAGCTAAAATCTTCTTTGAGAAATATTAGTTGGGACGATCTGATATTCTATGTCCATTATAATATTGAGCAGGCTCGGTCCTGTTTTCAGGAAATTCTGTTATCCCACATTAATGCGTGCCGGGAAGTTCCTAGGGTGAATTATTGCCGCAGGACTCATGCCTTACCACGTAGCATTGTCAAATTAAATAACCGAAAATTAAAACTTTGGAAGCGGTTTAAGCTTTTTCCTAGCATTGAAACTAGAGAAGCTTATAATATTGTTCGTAAACTTTACTATAAAACAGTTGAAGGTTGGCATAGGGATCAGGAATTAAAGGCGATTCGTGTTGGTAGTCATTCGGCACTATTCAAACTTTACCGTCAGAGAACTAAGACCACGAAAATCCTTCCACCATTTAAGGTTGGTGATAGATTTATCACTGATTCGTTTGCAAAGGCTGACGCTTTAAACTCTATTTTTGCTTTATATTCTGTAGCTGATGATGGAGATACAGCTCTGCCATCTGCCCAGAATACAGATTGCACTGACCGTTGTATCACGGTCCTCTTCACACGGGCAAATGTTTTAACGGCAATTGCGAGGCTCAAAAATGGTTTTTCCATCGGACCAGATGGGTTTTCGGCCCAACAGCTCAAACAAGTCGCCCATGAGGTGTGATCCACTCACAAAACTTTTCGCCATGTCCTTTGACCAGGGCAAGCTTCCTGATATCTGGGACAATGCTAACATTGTTCCAGTCTTCAAAAAGGGTTCTCCTTCCGACCATTAAACTATCGCCCAATTTCTCTTACGTGTGTAACATGCAGATTAATGGAATCAATTATACGCGATTCTATTCTCTGCTTCCTTGAAACTCATTCAGTTATTCAGTTAGACCAGTTTGGTTTCCTTCCTGGTAGGTCACCTACCCACCAACTACTTTCTGTCCTTGATTTCTGGACAGAAACACGCAACGTTGGCGGTTGTTGTGACACCATCTACTTCGATTTTAAAAAGGCCTTTGAGTCTGTGGTTCAGCGTAAACTTCTTCAAAAGATTTGGGATGTGGAATCGACGGGAAGCTTGCGGTATGGCTTTCGGCTTTTTTGAGGGACCGGTCTCAGCAGTTTATTGTGGAAGACACACGGTCTAAAAACATTCCGGTTCCATGCGGAGTTCCACAGGGGTCGGTACTAGGTCCACTCTTATTTGTCATTTACTTAAACGATCTTTGTTTTGATAACTTAACCACTTTTGGCTACAAGTTTGCTGACGACATAAAAGTCGGTGGCACAAACACAAACGATTTTGCCTCGCCAGAACTTAAAAATGAAATTGAGGAAGTATTGTCGTAGTCTGTTCTCTGGCAGTTACCTCTTTCCATTCAAAAATGCCATTCTTTTTTTGTTGGCAATGGAAATCCAATTTTTCATTATACACTCGATACAGTTCCTTTGCAAATTGTTGACGTGGTGAAGGACCTCGGCATCTGGTTTTCTCCAGATCTGAAGCCATCGCTTCACTGCAGAAAAACGAGTGCTCTTGCCTTCCGCCGTCTTGCTGTTGTAAATATATGTTTTACATCTGGGGATGTCGGTACAAAAGTATGGGTTTTTAAAGTTTTCGTCCGCCCCCTGCTCGAACATGCTACCCCAATTTGGTCACCCTTTCTTTCGAGTGACATTGATCGCATTGAACAAGTCCAGCGCCGCTTTACGAAGGGACCTCCCAGGTTTTCGTGACCTAAGTTATAGTTTGCGTCTTGAGAGAACTGGACTAGAACTTCTCGAACTTAGAAGATTAAGATTCGATTTGATTTTAACCTACAAAATTTTGCGGGGTCTTATTCGAGTTGACCTCCCTTTGTTTGACAGAGCTCCAAATCTGCATGGTATGCGTGGGCATTCTTGGAAGTTGGCCGTACTAGGTGCCAACCTTAACTGTAGAAAACACTTTTTCTCAGTACGGGTGATCCCACTATGGAATGCTTTGAGTTCTACAACTGTCTGTATGTAGACGGAGTCGGGCTTCCGACGTATGCTCTTAAAAGAGCCGTTAGCTCGAAGAGAGGATCTTGATTAAGATGCAACCAATCTACTTTAATCTTTTCAAATATGGTGCGGTGTCAGTGGCTCACACCCCTTCCGTCTACCATCCACCATATGCGTGGTAAACTGTTCTATTATTATTATTATTATTATTATTATATTAAGTAGACTTCGGGCTTGGTAGATTTCGCAAATGACGTCATCAGAGCAACTTTGCTGGGGGTGGCATAATTTCAACATTTGAGATCAGGAATTAAACTCACAAAAGTCTCATTAATTTTTGATAATTATTTTTTTTTCCATTTGCTTAGTTCTCTTTTTTTTTTTCATGCATGTTCTTGTAGTTTTGTTCTGTTATTGATGGCCAACACCCATTTTTCGACTCAGATTTTTTGTTGGAGGGAGGAAGAACCCCTGCATATTCGTTTCTAGCTGTATGCAGGACGGAATTGTACGCAGTCATATCAATCCATGACAGTAGCATATAGAATTTCCTGCTGAAGAAGTAAATTCCCCAGTCCCTTCTGAACTCCACGGCCCACTGTTCCATTTCCAAATGCCGAGCCAAAACCCATGCCGTGTGGAATAGACATTTCTTGTTACATTTTGTTCTAGCAGCAATATTAAGACTGCTTTGGGAGATCGATGTATATATCCTGCCTTAATTAATATTTGCATTATTATCTTGCAACGCTTTCTCGTAAATCATTTACGACGTTCTCGCAAACTATTTGCGATGTTGAAGCATCATTGCCATGGTAATCAGTGGCGCACCGAAGACCCCAAGTTAAGAACAAAAATTTGGAAAAAATTGGAAATACACGGAATTTATAGCAAATGAAAAACTTTAGAAAATTGTCTTAAGGCACTAAAACTGCTGAAAATGAATTGTCTTATTCGGGTCTCTAACCCTTGTAAAGCCAGGCCCCCTCCACGGGAGTACTGCAGGGGCCTTGGGGCACAAGGGGGGAGGGGAGGAGAAAGAACGCCACAGTTTACCTTATTTTTTAGA
>JAHWFP010057809.1:16932-37890 GCA_023313725.1 Lithobius niger
ACTGATGTTTTGGTATTTTGTTAATGTATAGTAAAGGGTTGCAAGGTATCTGGGCCCACGAGGCACGGAAGGGGGTCTGAAATTTACGTAATTAATTAATTTTGGGCAGGGAGCCGAAAATTCACTCATATAAAAACACAAGTGCAAGACAAGTTATAAATGTTGCTGTCAAATGCATAATTTAAAACGTTTCGTTGTAATAGTTTAATCAGGTATGTTAAAATGTTGATTAGCTACTGTGTTAATTTTTTTCTTGGTCATCATAGTTACATATAAGTTGTAGTATTTTTTTAATGTCTAGTAAAGAGTTTAAAGTTTGCACGGTATCTGGGCCACGAGGCACGGAATGAAGTCTAAAAGGTACGTAATTATCTAATTTTAGGCAAGGCGCCGAAAATTCACACAGATGAAAACAAAATTTGAGGCATATTTATTCATGAAAATATTCGAGCACTAAGACACGGTATAAATGTTGCTGCCAAATCCATAATTTGAAACTTTTCATGGTAGTAGTTTAGTCAAATGTGTTAAAATGTTGATTAGCGACTGTGTTAATTTTTTCTGGTTAATCATGGTTATCTTTTAAGCACCTTCTTTAGTAAATATGCGCTGCCCTTTTTTTAAGTCCTACCATAGACCTACCTAGCACAGAAACTTGCAGTACCTTCCTAAACGACCCAACAGAGCAAACAGAACGCACCATTGTTAGAAAATCTGACGTCGCGCGTGCGCAGCGATGTTGCGTCAGCCGTTTAGTACCTTAAGAAACTGCAATCACAGCTCAGCAAAATCAACAAGCTCAACAGAGCACTCGTTACGTCATACCTTTAACGTGACCAGACATGGCTAATTGATTGGACTAGGCTAGGCTAATAGATGTTACCAGACAGGTGCGAGCAATACCAAAGTGCAAACCATCTCGGGGAGGTGTTTGTGAGTGATTGCCAGTGGTGGAGCTTTTGAGCATGCGCGGGGTAACAGTTCAGCCGGAAACAGTTTCATCGCTGACGATGGTTGACGTAAGCAAGCCAAATCGACATGGCTATAATAGGAAATGAGCTGAACTGTCACCAACAGTGGTGCGTTTGGTACGTTCTGTTCGGTTCTTTAGGAAGGTACTGTATATCCTTCTATCCAGATCGTGAGTACTATTCAAGTACCACCATTGCATAATATCTTTTTTTTTCATTGTAGGGTTCATTCACAAAGGCGTTTGAAATCCCAGACAACTGGGGTCCACGAGAACCACTTACAAATGAACTTTATCAGGATTGGCTGAAACAGCGAGCCATTCACAATCGAATGAAGAAACCCAACGTTGTTAAGCGTTTATGGAATAGATTACGAGGAAAGGGAAGCTGGCAACCCCAGGTTGTCGAAGAATCATCTGGACACAGCATAGAAACGGTCAACGTGGAAAATATTCAATAAAGTTCAATCAAGGAGGAAAAAAAATAATTTCCATCATTTTTTCACGGGGATAAATGGCAGTGACCGTCCAAAATTTAATAAATAAATAGGAACTTGTGTTTATTTAATTTTATTGTATTTTGAAGTCTCATTTCATAGTTGGCATTAAAATCAGAAACGTTGCTCTGGTCCAGGGTAGTAGTTCCTGTTGGGAATACCTAGGATTATTAGGTGTTTGGGAGGATGCGTCATTCGCTGCGATGGATGAGTCACTGGTATGAACATAGCTTTACGTTAGAAATTCGACGCGTCGTCCAGTTAGCTGCCGATTTTACCACCAGTTCCGCTGCGAACACCCCTAAAATGAATTTGCTCTATAGCATTCGGACTAAACTGTGAAAGGTACTCGTGACGCGCGATACGTGGATTTTGATCTTAAAACACTGCATTGACACCAAATTATTAAAGTTGAACAACAGTGGCTTCATGCTACGTTCTACCTCTTAATCCACTCGACCACAAAACAAAGTCTTTGGAGGTTTAATTTCATGAATTTCAACCAGAAGAAGAACCAAGGTACGTGTGTATTGTACTGTATAATACGCTACGGCGTTTTCGATTCACATTAAAAATGTGTTAGCACGATCCTTTGACGTAGCAATAAACCATCCGCAGACTTCAAGAATAGTCACCATTACCGTGAAATAATGTTCGTTTAGTGCTGCAACACCGGTAAATCTAATAATGAAAGAATTACCACGTTTTTGTGCGTCCTGCTAACACTAATCAATGCTATGATTGTGGTAGTTTGTTCTTTCACTTCAGCGCCCCTCTTGGACGATGAGTCTCGCATGTGTGTGAACCGAGAGTTAACCCTTATACATTACAGGAAGCTATGGTATGAAAAGCGGTTTAGTGTGCACGCAGCGCCCTCTAAAAAACGTCGGCATTACTCGGCGGAAAAAAATGTCGGAAACGAAGCAATGCCTGTCCTGACACTCTTTACTGTGATCTTATAACGGCTATCTACTAGTTCCGATCTTATCAGTTACGATCGGTTTGCAACGGATTACTAGAAAAGAAAAAAGGAAGAAACGAATGCCGCTGCACACTGATTTTAAACCCAACACGAATATTTTGCCTTGAAAAGAGGCTCGAGTGTAGACTTGCCGAACGTACGCCAAGGGTGGCAGCTAAAACGCTCTGGCTTCCCTGCAACATTGCACCCAAACTAACGCAGCTCGGAGGACCTCTAGTGAGGTTTTTCAGTATCAACATCAATCGTCGTGCTTCGTCACCTATAATTTCACTGTTGCTTTCAATCTGGCTGTACAATCGTGTTGCAAGCCTTCTAAAGCCGCTAATGACCTAGCTGTCAACGCGCCATTAAGCCGCAATCCCCCCTTCTAAAGTGAGTTGCACAGGCGAAGGAGCAGGCCGTCTGTCAGAAAGTCGCATCCTCCCAAACAACTAAAAATCCTAGGTAATACCACTAGTCGACCATATATATACATATATATATACCTTTTCTCTTCAGAAGGGGAATTCTAAAATTCTGAAAAAGGTGTCGGAAGACTGGAAATTAATCCGCATTTCATGTTGGCACATTTTAGTGGTTTCAGATAAACTAGCTGCACCCACGCAAATCATCTGCGCATGCGCGAGCGAAATACTATCCCGGGCAGCATGACTTAAATCGTCCTCCTGTTCCCCCAAACTTCCTGCAATCCCCTTTCCGCACTCCCCCTTTGTGTAGTCCCCCACTCCCGGTGGTATTTTGTGGCTGATTGCCTGTACCACCGTCTTGATTCCCACGCAGATCGTTTGCGCATGCGCTGGCGAAATACTGTACTGGGTAGCATGACATGAAGGACTCCGCCCGCCTCTCCCCCTGTTACTGCAAACCTCCTGCACCCCCGTACCCTCTGCCCTCCCCCCCCCCACGCCTGTACTTCCCCATTGTGTGATCTGTCCAACCACCACCCTCTTTCCGAGGGTCCCGCGGTATTTAGTCTTCCTAAGAAAGTAAGTAGCACTTCTCAATGTAGCTGCATTGCCTGTTTCTCCGTCTTTAATCCAACGCAATAAACCCTCAACAACGATGGTGCACGCAGTGATTGTTACTCAACCACCTTTCAAACTATTCCAAGAGGTTCTTACAGGCAGCATTATTAAATCTTTTGATTTCCTAATTCGATGCATTGTCTTCATCTTTTGTCGCCTTCTTCATCATTGTTAGGCTTCTACATTGTTAGTGGGTGTGTGGGGTCGTCATTTGTGGCTCCACAATGGATGCCTTTAATTTAGAGTCAATATGGTAACCCTACCTAGTTCACCCTAATTCCCTAATAGGCTAGTCCCATTCAATTGTATACGATACTGTAAATCACATGACTTCCTGTAGTAACTGTACTTATACACCTCCTCAAAGGAAGTAAAGCGTCTTTTCAGCTGTAGCCTACACACTGGTTAGTCCGTGTTTTTACTTTACCATTGGTGCCCACGCTGGGCTTAGGTGTGTTCCTACCAAGGACATCACAGTTGGCGACGAGGCCGGTACCTTTGGTAAACTTTAAATGTTAAGCTTAAACTGATCGGTCTTCAACCACATCTTTGCTTCATATTTGTGGTTAGTTGCAAATTTTTTTCATTTGGCAATGAAAATTAGTGCTCTGAATTCCTATCAGAGTTTAAATTTTTTCAAACAGTGTTATTTTGTCATGGTAGAGCTGTGTGGTACGAAATGATAATAGTTAAATCTAGTACCTTAACAAATAGAACCGAAGTATGTAATTGGATTTATTATGGTTAATTTTACCTTGGCAGTGTTCTACAGTGACGCACTGGCGTGTCAGCACAAGCAGTACTATAAAACTGAAGGCCCGAAAAATGTGCTGCTAAATTAACCCTGTTAAATTCGATTGTGCCATTGCCCAAATTCGGGCTGGTTAGTGCCGGTGTAAAATTTAACATCATAGGTTTATGCTTAAACTTAGTGAAATCTGGTCTGTTCTGAGGCTTAGGCCAGAAGTGTTGTTTTATAAAACGTTGCAGTAACGGTGAATGTAAAAACATTTTTTCAAAGCCTAGTCCCTTTAAATTTAACTTGTAGGCAGTTAATTTATAAAACTAGGTAGGCTACAGTCAAGCTTGATTTATTTCTTTGTTTAAATAGTTGATCGGTAGTCTTGAGTGCTCCAGTTTAATTTTTGCAGGTTAAACAGGATTGTATATGCCAAAGACAGGTGTCTGTAGCAAAACACCTGAACCTGCTAAAAGTAGTAGCGAGAGTGAAACTGAAAATAATTCAATAGTGAATGCTAGCGTTATTGAAACTAATTCAAATTTAATTTTAAATTTTGAATCTAGTAGTAGTGAAGACGACGTCAACATGGGCTCGTCTAAAACCGCTGGCTTTTTCTCGGAATTCGATTGTGAGTCCGATACATGGGAGAAATACTCCAACCAAATCAGGTATTATTATAAAGCTAAAGCAATACCAGCAGCCAAAGAAGTGAATTTTCTAATGGCATCTGTAGGCCAGAAAATGTTTGACAAGATTCTAAGTATAGTTTCACATGATTTACCAGACTCATTAACTTTTGACGAATTAGTTAAAAAAGTCTTAGAAGACATCGAGCCAGTGCCCTCAGTGGTATCTGAGCGTGTAAAGTTTTTTAGAAGGTCGCAAAAATCAGATGAAAGTATTGGGGAATATTTAGCTGCACTTAAGCTAATGACTAAATATTGTGACTTTGCTAAAATTAAACACATAGCGAAATGATTAGGGATCGCCTAATTGGGGGGATCTAATCTGAAGTCATCCAATGCGAGTTGTTGAAGCAGACTTTGGATTTAAAGGCTACAACATTCTTAGCTTTATGTAACTAAAAAATCTAGCAAACCGCCACATAGGCCTACATCCACTAAGGATTTTGTTTGCTATTGCTGCGGCAAATCCGGCTACGTTTAAACACGCTGCAAATATCGCGAGTATACTTGTAGCGATGCCACACTGTTGGCCATTTAAAAGCCGTGTGCAGAAAAGCTAGTCATTCTAACTGAACTTCAAAAACATTCGACCACTCTAAAGCAAGTTCAAGCACGAATTTTAAGGCTAGGCCACAGTCAAAACATAAGTATAGTTACAAAAAACGTGTTCATAAACTTGAATGTGATAGCGATAGTAAAAATGGCCAGGATGTTGTCGCCGAAAATTCAGTCTGGTTCCGAGTCTGATAGTGATTCAGACAACGACTATTTTGTACTGAAAAATAATACTCTTGAACTGAGTCAGGCTGTGGACCAAATTTCAACTCCCCTACAAACCAATAAGATCATAATAGTAGTTAATTCTATGAAAATCCATAAATGGAAAATGTCAGTCTGCCCAAATAGTGTCAAGCTTGAAATGGAACTTGATTCCGGGGGAGACGCATCCATTATTCCTATTGAGTGGCATCAAACATTTTTGCGGACTGTCCTTTAAAACTCATTCCGTACTCGATACACTCATACACTGATGGAATTGAGAACATGATTTTCACTGTAAGTCTGAAGGTTGAAGTTAATGGTCAAATTGAACACTTGGATGCTTTAGTTTCAAAATTGTATAAACCTGCTTTAATGGGAAAGGATTGGCTTTCAATTTTTCGGGTTGATTTCTATTCATTTTATGACCTACAAACAAAAGTTAAACCTAAGAAAAGTGTAAAGAAAATTAAAACTAGTATTACACCAGTTGATACTTCCGAAATAGTAAAGGGTTTCCCTGAGCTATTTAGTGAAGGTATGGGTAAGTTTAAAAATTTCAAAGCCAAAATTCATTTAAAACTTGAAGGAAAGCCTGCGTACTGTCGTGTAAGACCAGTTCCATTAGCACTTAAAGAAAAGGTTAACCAAGAAATTCGTAGGTTGGTTGGCCTTGGAATTTTAGAGCCTGTCGAAGCCTCTCATTGGTCTACGCCCATCGTCATAGTTCATAAACCGGATGGTCAAATCCGGGTGATAGGTGATTACAAGACCACCGTGAACCCCCAACTGGAAGTCGACCACTATCCGGTCCCCACAACCACAGAATTATTTAGTGAATTAGCAGGCAGTGACACTTTTTCCCTTATAGATCAAATTGAACTCGATAAAGAGTCACAAGAAGCTTTAACAATAAATACACCCCTCTGATTGGTTAGATGGCTTTGCGTACCCTTGGGCCTAGCGTCCAGTCCTGGAATTTTCCAGAGGGTAATGACTCAAGTCACCAGTAAAATCCCCAAATGTTTCTCGTTTTACGATGACATCCTGGTGAGCGGGAAGGGGTTGAGCATGACGAATCTTTAAATAAACTGTTAAATGCTTTATAAGATGCAAGAGCCATACTTAAGATCGAGAAGTGCAAACTGTCGCGGCCTGAATTAAAATATTCAGGCCACATGATAAATGCAGAAGGCCTGCATACACTCCCTGAGGTTATCGAAGCAGTCATAAACGCTCCTAACCCTACATGTATTCAAGAGCTACAGAGCTTTTTTTGGTTTTGTAAACCATTACTCAAAATATCTACCAAATCTCGCTCATATTCTTTCACCAGTTACTCGTTCATTAAGCCCAAGTGTGAAGTGGGTTGAGGGGGGGGGGGGGGGCCAGAATGTGACCGAGCCGTGAGTAAAGTAAAAGAATTATTTCTTTAATCAAAAGTTCTGGTCCACTACGATCCGAAATTAAAGCTCAAACTCGTTTGTGATGGCTCACCTTATGGGGTCGGCGCGTGCCTCATGCATGTCATGAAAAACGGCGAATCTAGACCAATAGCTTTCGCTTAACGTAAGCTCACTCACGCAGAAATGGACTACTCGCATTTCGATCGGAAAGCTCTCAGCGTGGCTTGGGGAGTGAAGCGGTTTCTCGAATACGTTTATGGTTAGCGCATCATACTACAGTCTGATCAAAAGGCCCTAGTATGGATTTTTTGCCCTAAAAAAGAATACAGCAAATGGCAGCCGCCAGGGTTCAGCATTGGACTGTAATGCTTAATGCGTACGACTAATGAATTTGAACATATTCCCGGAAAGCTTAACTTAACAGCTGATGCGTTATCTCAACTTCCCTTACCAAATACCGAGGAGTTCGAAAAAACTGATGCACAATACAATGTTCTTGCTTTAGAAACTGGTTCAAATCTACCTGTTTTAAACGACACACTAGTTCTCGAAACCAAACGTGACAAAATTCTTTCCAAAGTCTGTCGCTACGTGAACCATGGCTGGCCTAACAAATGGGAAATTACCGATCTGTTACCGTACTTCACACGCCGTACTGAAATCTCGGTTGAAAACGAAACTTTATATTGGGGGTATAGAGTCCTTGTGCCGATGGCCTTGCGGAGACAAATCTTGAAAGACCTACATAGAGCTCACTTAGGCATAGTTAAATTGAAAAGCTTAGCTAGGCAAAAAGTCTGGTGGCCTAAGATAGACTCTGACATCGAAAACAAAGTTAGATGGTGGCCTAAGATAGACTCTGACATCGAAAACAAAGTTAGATCATGTCAAAATTGTCAAGAGTACAAAGATACTCAAACAGTGGGCCCAAACACACATGGAAATATCCACTAAAGCCTAATGCTAGAATGCACGCGGATTTTCTCGGCTAGTAGACGCATATTCAAAAATTCCTTTTGTGCATAAAATGAAGTCTACAATGTCCGCACAAGTTATTGACGTGTTGAATAACCATATTGCTCAATATGGTTTAATGGACTGTGTAGTTACGGACAATGCTGCCCAATTTATGTCCGCAGAATTCCAAAATAGGTTAAAATCCAAATGGGATTAGGCACATGACGGACCCAAGTTTTGCGCCCTGGAACAACGGATTTGCAGAAATTTATGTCCGCAATTTCAAGAGAGTCTAAAAGGCCACGTGGCAAAAGCGTCTACTAAATCAAGAAAGTATAAATTCCTACTTGTTATCAGCGCGAAGCACTATTTCCGCTACCACGCAAGCAACACCTGGAAAATTATATTTTAACCGAGAATTAAAGTCTTGGCTGGATTTATTGTTCCCTGACCCTATTGCAGCTGTTTGCCGTAAACAATAAAAACAAGTACAGAGTACCCATCAACGTGAGTTGAAAATGTATCAAATAGGCGATAATGTTTGGTACCGTTACTTTAGTACTACAAATGATTGGCTATAGTCAAAAGGTGTCGTAACGCAGTTAGGCAGTAAACAATCCTATATTATCGTTGAAACTAACGGTAATAAAATTCACAAACATCGCGAACAGCTAAGATTACATACCACTGAAAATGAATATCCTGAGCAGACAGAAACGCACTTCATGCAATAATTCCTGCATGAATAATAATGAGCAACATCACACGTTTTCAAAACGCATGTCATTTAGCAGTAGTATACGGGAAAAGCCAAGTTCCGCTGACGTAGTTCCTGCTCGTAAATCGCTTGGCCAATCCAGAAAGTCAATTTCTGTTGCCGAGGGCTCCAATCCACCAATCAATCAGCTTGGAAAATCACCTGAGAATTTGCCTCGCAAGTCACCAGGGGGCAGGAAATCTCCAGCGAAATTACCCTTCACACACGAAGTGGATGAGTCTACAAACGTAAACACCCAATCACCTTTGGCAGACACCAACACTCTTCCGTAGAAATTGTAAATGCCAGAAAGATCATAACCTTCATCGGTTGTTACGTCACCATCCGGTAAACAAACATCACCGAAGCCAAGTCATGCTAATAAAAAACTTAAAACCAATCCTAACAAACGTAAAGTTGTGCTATCGCCCACTCAAGACGATATTGCTGCGCAACTTCAAACTCGACAAAAGCGTACGAAAAGACTGAAAAGAGCTCCAGACAAGCTCAATTTGTAGTTTTTTTTATTTACCAGGTGGCTACAACTTCTTTGTTCATTGTAGTAATCTGTTGCCCGTGAATTCTTCGTGAATTCTTCGTGAACGATAATTCTTTTTAAGCTGTAGCGAGTAACGCTAACATGTCTATGCCAAGTTAATCGTGCAGAGAATCGGCTCAGTTAATTTTAAACAAGCCCACCTTTAAAATTAGGTAAAAAGGTACTGTAGTGTATATTGTTGTTTGTGCGAAAAAATAATTTCACGGTTTTATCTCTTTGTATCTTTTTTGTATTTTCATGTCAACATTTCTTCAACATCGGAACAAAAAATTGCTTGGAGCCACAATTTCCACTCCGGTGATTTTCTAACCAAAATACAAACATCTGCAACCCATTCAATTGGATGCCAGATGTCCACAGCAACACTGTAGCGTTTCAGCTGCAGTACTGTTTGCTGCCAAAAGGAAAATTAACCAAAAAGACTATGCACAACAAAACCACAACCAAAAATTTTAATTGAATATTACAAAAAATGCTTCTGAAAATTAAAATATAAAACTGGCAAGTTTTCAGTCAGTTTCTAAAAAAATGTTTAATTTTTTTTGCTTAACCCTGTACATCTTGAGTTATTTTGTAACCAGCTTTCACAAAAGTGTTTAGTTTTTTTTTCGAAATCGAACAACTTGCGTAACTTCCTTTAAAAACAAGACAGTGTACTAAAAAAATATCTTGCCTTCGTAACCATGATTTTATTTTCAGCTAGGCTTAGATTATTATATTTTTTTCTCGTTCTCTGTGTTGTGGAGTCGTCATTTGTGGCTCTACAATGAATGCCTTCAATTTAGAGTTAATATGTGAACCCTACCTAGTTTACCCGAATTCCCTAATAGGCTAGTCCCATTCAATTGTATGCTATACTGTAAATCACTTGACTTCCTGTAGAACTGTGCTTTACCCCTCCTCACAGGAAGTAAAGCGTATTTTCAGCTGTAGCCTACACACTGGTTAGTCCGTGTCTTTCTTTACCATTGGTGCCCACGCTGGGCTCAGGTGTGTCCCTGCCAAGAACATCATAGGCGGCTTTTTTAATGTCATAACAGAAGTAGGTATTGTTTGGCCGCTACATTGTTAGCGTCTTATTACCCTTCTTTAAGCATCACTGGCCCCGATTGGTACTTGGGTGGGTGACCTTCTGGGTATTCATTCCGGGTGTTGCAGACATAGGGCCTTAGATCTTCGTCGGGCAGATGACCGGGTGCTGTTAACGCTCGTTAAAACCCTTTGATCCCTTCTTTAAGGCAAATAAGTATATAGAAGTTTTGCCCTCGAAAAAAATCGGGGAAAACCCCTTTTGACCATTGTGGAAACGAATTCTTCACAGTTGTCTCAGTGGGCTCAAGTGACATTCTACTTCCCTTTTTCTTTGTAAAAATCTCTCTTTAGTAATACTTAATGGTGATAGGGTGAGGCACTTGAGTCCGGCATAGTACATGAAACTGTGAAGACTGCAAACTTAATATCCCAAAATCATGGGTGTCTTCACCCCAACAATAGCATGTTGAACTAATTTTTTTATTACATTTCTAGACTGTACAAGTGATTCTACAAACTTTCCATTTGACACCACCCATGTAACTCCGTAACCTTTGGCCGTGTACTATAGAGTAAGTGGGCACTTCGAAAAAAAAAGAAATGACTCTGTTGGACTTAGCCAAAAAAGTGCAAAAATCGAAAATTTGTTTATTAAATTTCTGGGCAAGTAGTTCTGAGAAACTTTCCCTTTGACACCAAACGTCTATCTCTGTAAGTTTAGATTTTAGTATATTAAGGAAAATTGGAAATAAGCCAACAGCGAAAATCATACACGTAGAAAAATTTAATTTCCTTCAGTGACTTGAACAATGCGTCACAGAAAACATCACAAACAGTAGCCCGACTTTCAAACAGCTGCAGTAATTCGACACCAGGTCCAAGGGGCCAGAGGATTGGCACAAGCATATCAAAAAGACAATTCCGCGAGAGGAGCAAGAGCAAAGTAATCCCTTGTCCAGCAACACCCAGCCATTCTCTAGCCCTGTCACTGACCGCATGATAATCCAAGAGAATCCTCCCAACCTCGTCAGCTTCGCCCATGCTCAATTTTCTCATGCACAGAATCAATAATAATTTACGTGCACGATGGTGCTATGGTGACTCATCGCATTCCACCCAAAGTGCTTGAACTGGAATGAAGACAAGACAACCAGCTACCGTCCTGAGGCCCTGATTAACCGCAATCTGGAGCGGCCTGATATGGCAATTCAATTTCAATTTAGTTTATTGGTGCCTCGGCCCTTGGCCACGCATTCACTCTATAAATATATACATAAAGACTTCTCAGGCAACATTTCAAAATCAACTCCTCATCGAGATGACACATGCTAAAGCTAGAAACACGCGTATGTGTTGCCATCAAACAATACACAGAGGACAAAGCTTGGGCAGAACTTGAACACAAATACCCATTTCTAACGTTCCGTTTTTTCGCAAACAAAATTGGGTGGACAGCGGAAATACCGTATACATGACAGACCATATCGTAGCAATCACAATAAAAAGGAAGCAGAAAAAAGCCAACAAATTAACTGAACAATATAGAAAAAAACATTTAAGTTCATATCTCAATACTCACAGCTGTGAAGGCACACAAATAAAAACGGGTTAGGGTTCCCTCGAACGCAACAAACTATAATTCGAACTTCCAGGAAACAAGGCTTGCGACATGCCAACTTACATGCACACGCATACATGTACAGTACTAATCAAACAAACAAAACGGTTAAATATTTCACACACAAAAAACACACACAAAATACAACATATAGGGTGTGTCCGAAATATATGTCACAACTTTCAGGGTGTTTTCTATGATCAAAAATAGGACTAAAAAGTCCTATAAACGTTGGTTCAGAAATGCACCTGTCTTTAGTTACAGCCCCCCAAAGTTAGGGGTAAAAAGATGAAATCCTTCATAACTTTCCTCCTAATCCCTCGAACTCAATACATGTTAGGAGGTTTCATCATTCTTGAAATTACAGTGCTTTAAGTTAATGTTATTATGAGGCCTCAAAACGTTGCGGAAGGGTAGTAGCCTATGGGGGGAAGGGAACCGGGGGGGAGCAGAACTTCGAACTTCTTTGTCTTTACTGAAACAAACATTATATCGCCAACATTACAAACACCAATTGGAATGTCTGGTGCTTTGCGTGGTGACGCAACGTTTGTTTCAGTAAAGCTACTAAAGAAGTCCTTAACCCCCCCGTCAGATGCTTTGCCTGCTTCCCCCCCCCCATCCCTACCTCCATTTAGCTCCATCCATAAAGTTTTTGGGACATCAAATTAACATTTACATTATATACTTGTCACTTGTAGTGGTTTGGAAAGATTAGATGTGAAGACATGAGGAAATTTCAACATTTTACCCTTAACTTTGCAACTACTCAGGGAATGGGCGAGAGGTTTCAAATTCAAGAACTCAATTTCAATTCATTCCTTACTGTATAGCTAGGGGACTATACACAGAGTGCTACATTAGCCATCAGCCTACATTAGGCATCAGCCTGAATTTACCCTTCTAACTGATCCTGTAGTCTCCAGAGGTTCTGACCGTTCAGTCTCGATCTGAGCTGCTTTAAAGCAGCCAGAAAAATGGGCTCTCGCCTGAGGCGCACTGGCGAAAAGGTGCTATCCGGTTCCACCTGGATTGCAGGGGACCCATACTGCCACCTGGCGGCTGGCAGCTGTCCAATTCCTGAGTCTGCAATAATTGGGAGGCCGGCAGGCCGCCATGATTGAGGCAAGCCGAACTACGAAGTGGTAAGCTTCGTGAGTTGCGCGCTGCCGTACATGTAAGCCGGTTACAACTTTGGGGGACTTTCTGATCTTTGATGATGGAATGCACCCTGAAAGTTGTGACATACATTTTTGTTACACCCTGTATACGCGCACACGAACAGAACGAAACTGAAACCAACAAATACATACAAAATAGCCGCCATAACAGTAAAATTGAAAGATTACAAATACATTTAGAAAATGAACACGAATTGAATTACTCACACGAACTAGAACTAAAACAGAAACCATCAAATATAAATCCTGGTAATAAAACTGTGATAACTACTAGGAGTCTGCTTGTTTCACAAATTTTAAATCCACACAAAATACACGTATAACCACTCTCACGAAAGAGACTTCAAATATAAAACAGCAAATACAGACAAGTATACAAAAAAAGCCTGTACAATAAAAGAATTAGTTGCACACAAACAACGCACACAAACGAAAGGAGGTTTGGCGAAAGGGCACGTAACCATTAAGGTTGAACTGATTATGAGTAAACAAAACCAAACCTGGTGTAAAAAGCCGCCAAGTTTCCAAATAGGATCTGCCTTTGAAGGTAATGATATCATTAAACCAGGGAAAGACCACCAAGGTTAATCCTATTAGCCAAGTTAATCGCATCGAATAATACTTTGGACATTAAATGAAAATTTGAAGATTTCTACCATGAGTAGCAATTTTCTAGTTTTCATTCGACTTTCGAACTATTAGTCGGTGCGATTAACTTGGCTAATAGGATGAACCTTGGCGGCCTTTCCCTGGTTGAATGATATCATTACCTTCAAAGGCCGATCATTTTTAGAAACTTGGCGGCTTTTTACACCAGTTTTGGATTTGGGTGGTTTATTTCTTCAGCTAACCTATAAGTACACCAAGAAACCTAATAATAAAACAATGCTTTAAGTCATGCTATACAGTTGTGGCTACAACAAAGAAGTAACATGATATCACACACGTCAGCCTGAAGTTATGCCTCTGTTCGACACCGAAAGCTTGACTTGTTACTACGGGCCTTACGTGTTGACAAATCGACCACGGATGCATTCCTTTCACGCTACGAATTTGTAAGAAGACTTGGTGAAGATCGACTTTGACAATTATTTGGATTTCTCGTTGATAAAGAGCAAAAATGGAGACTCCCGAAGAGGAGGGATTGATGGAGCGACAGACCGAGGGTCGATACAAATGGAAGAAACACATAGAATACATCTTATCCAGCTTGGGATATGCTGTTGGACTCTTTAATATCTGGAGATTTCCTTACGTCTGCTACGCTAATGGAGGAGGTGAGGGGCGTAATCTGCATGATTTAATAATTGTTAACCCTATTACGTACCATGAAAATTGCGTACCACATAAGGTGAAGCCTATTGTAGGTAAAAGTGTAACATTCACTTACATGGCCACAAGAAAGGGCATTTTAACGATGCGCTTTGAAACGCGCATCAAAAAACGGCTCATGTTTACACGATGCAACACCGCGATTAGGGCCATACCGCTAGCGAAAGCGATTCGGCCAGGTGCATAAGAAAACCCTCCCTACTTGCCCTCTCTTTGGCAAATAGTGGGCACGTTCCATGATACTGTACCCCCTACATGTAGTAAACTAGGCCATCTTAGACCCAAGTAACCAAACTTATGAAAGTCTTAGGGTATTCCTAGTCACGTACACTTATTATCATTTTATTTACCTAAAATTCGAGTGGCACCAGGACAAATTACGCGTCCGCCGTAACTGTGTCCGCCATCTTTACCAGGCGTTCTCCAGCGTCTCAATGCGATTGCAAGTGTTTCCATGAATAAATACGATGCGATTCAGATAGCCGATCCAGGGTTGTAATGCGCTTCGGTTTGTGTAGCGCTAGATGGAGAAAGCGCCACGAACGGGTGTTTACAAGGCCCACCGAGGCGACACGGGCCCGATGCGCGCATCCCTCTGAAGCGCTTCGAACGAAGTGGTCACGACGAAATTTCGAACTTAGAGAGAAATTTCCCTTCGACCTCATTCACCAACCGAGATTGGTAAATATGTAGACTCAGCCATTTGGAGCAGCCATTTGGACGCTGCCACTTTTATTTCAGAGAGGAGGCTTCAGGGCCGGGGCTAACTTAGTAAAAATTATAGTAAAAATTACGTATTTAATACTTGGTACTTCAATGAAACTTCGGTAATTGTCTAGATTAGGGGCACCACGCCAAATCACTTAATTTTTGTACTAACCGACGCTACTCTTCATCCTAACACCATTTCGCATCATAAAATCCGAGGGAAACGTCTATAAACTTCTCAAAAAATTATTTTAAAGACGTAAAATGCTAGTTACAGACACGTAAAGCTACGGCGGTGGCAGCCATACTGTGAGATGTTTGATTCGGGAAGCAGAGTAGCTGGAAAACCCGATTTTCACAATAACAAACGTTGCGGAAATTTTTCTTTCGTTTTGTTATTGCCAGTTTCGTGTGGTTTTTTTGTTATTGTTAGGTAGGTTAGGTTAGGTTAGGTTGGTTAGGTAGGTTAGGTTTGGTTAGGTTACGTTTCTGTAAAATTTTAGTGAGGTGCAAATCAGGTTTTCTGGCTACCCTACTTCCCTCCCAATATGGCTGTCGCCGCCGCTGCTTTAACACGTGTGTGACTAGCATTTTCCGTCTTTTGAATTTTTTTTTTACAACCTTACACCCTTTCCCCCCGGGCTTTATGATGCGTAATGATGTTAGGATGAAGAGTAGCGTCGGTTAGTACAAAAATTAAGTGATTTGGCGTGGTGCCCCTAATCTAGATAATTACCGAAATTTCCGTGGTATTAGATGGAGTGAGGGCCCCAGAAGCTTGAAAGCGTGGTGGGGGTAAGGGTAAAAAAAAGCAGGCTCGCGCGGCACAAAATTTACTTCGAGCTGCCCGTGATTGCTTTACTCCGAAATGTTTTGTTTTTATCTTAAATGTATTCACGCGTTTATAGGCCGCGTTATGCATTAACCCTGTGCCCACACAAACGAAATTATACTGCTTATCCAGTCAGTATTTTCTCTCTTTGCAATTACTTGATTCTCCCGTCTCAAGCACTATACGCTGGAAGCTCACGCTGATTTACGCTTCACGCAAATGGAAATCGTACAATGCAAGGTCTACCGCTCCTGCTGTCAAGGATACCTGACAAACGGCCATTATCAAAATCAAACAAATCGGACAATGCGTGTCACTTTTTGATCACTTAAACTTAAAAACAATTTTATCAGGCAATTTTGCATTCCGAGCAGACAATTTTACATTTTTAAAAGACGATTTTAAATTCTGGAAACCAGATGCTTTGGTAGATTTTTGCATGCATGATGGAAATATTGTATTATAACGTGTATTATAACAACGTGGATTATAATGTGAATAATCAAATAACTCGGGTTTTTTTTTCAGCCTCCTTTCTTATACCGTATTGCATTCTGCTGGTTCTCGTGGGTTTGCCTGTTTATTTCATGGAAACGCTCGTCGGGCAATATCCAAGCTACAGCGCTGTTATGGCTTTCGGTTGTGTGCCGTGCGCAAGGGGTAAGACACGGAATTTTTATCTTAATCTGAAATACTAAAATACGGCCTATTTCGATATATGTGCACGTTTACGCAACCACTCGCTTTTGCATTCTCGCAGCTAGAAGCTAGAAATCGCCTCCAATTCCAACATGGCGGCGGGTTTACGTCTGCCGCCTCGCAACGAAAACAGCAAATAACGTGAGTTCAGAAGCGTTTGGGAAGATTGTTTTGTCATGAGGAATTCTTTATATTATTGGCACCTATTATAAGTATTTACTCAAACATGTCGGATTTAGCTAATCCCTTTAGCGTTGTTATCATGGCAATGTCACCTTTGCCATCGCGATTGAGTTCTAGCTGCGAGTTTAATGCAAAGGCGAGTCGCTGCGTAAACGCGCCCTAATTCTACTGTTGTGGAAGAAAGAGGTGCTAGAACCTAGTTGCGCACCGCCGTAGTGAGACTAAAAAAATACTGGCCCTGACACGGATAATCAATTTTTCCTGCACGTGCGATTAATTGCTCGATGCCTTAAACATGACGTTGGCTGACCTAAGCGTGCGGACGAGGTCAAATACCTCGGCTTAATTTTGATTTTGTTAGTGCGTCACTTGAGTTCTTGTGAATGTGTTTATTTCCGAAAGAGGCAGGATAACGTTTCGCGGTTTCTTCCGATTTGAATTGAAACGTTTCGCGGTTTGTTCCGATTTTAATTGAAACTAGGGACTCCCCCCTCCCCCCTTATATGGCCGGTTTGATAGAGCATTATCGTGATTTCGCGTTTGAACTAAAATACTGCGATTTCCCGTTAGCAGTCGCCCAAGTTTTCATTAGATTTAGTTAGATTCAGGGTTAAGAGATATATAGGCCTAGATCCAGTTTGTACGAAAATAGTGTGACTGGAAAGACATAGTACTGTGCCTCTTTGTTGAAAACGGTTTGAAGCATTACTTACACAGACAATTCCGTCTGACAGACAAACGACTTAAGTAGATTAGCTAGTGGAAATCTCATTAATCTGGCGACACAAACACAAATATTACGATCTTAGTTATACTTTAGATTTGACGCCACTGGAGTTTTTAATGCACAAAGTAAAAGTTTGGTCTAATAAAACTCTTCCCGTTTCATGGCTTGGGAGTCTGATCTACACGGCTAGTGGTGCCGAGCGCAACATGAACAACAAAATTCAATTGCCATAATGTGTCATATTGAAAGTTACTTCAATTATAATTAGAAGTGGTTAAAATTTGACGCCACGGGGTTTTTAGGCATGGAATGCGTACTCTTGAAGATCATGTGACTTGTTAGTTGGACAGCTAAGTCTATTTTTAGCAGTGGTGATAAGGGAGATTTAAAGGCTGTTAAAGGTATTAGTTTTTAACAAATTACTCATCGAGGGCCTTTTCATATCCTACACTGCTGCGTGGTGTCTTGTCTCCTCTTAAATTTGAACCTGTTGTCTCGATTCCTTGGAAAATTTCCATACATTCCACGCCCTCCCTATTCCTGGATACGAGCTGGTAAATCAATAAAATTGAGAAGTGGTTGCGGGGATTACGTAATCGTTCATCACGAATACAATAGTTTTAATCCTTACTCAGGTAAATTCATTATAAATTCATGTTAATCTCTTTCAATTGTTTGACGACCACTGCAAAAATTCAACCTACGCTCCAGCTGTTTTTTTATTTGTTTTTTTTTTTAACAATATTAAACATTAAATATTAAGTTAAATGGAAAATAACCGTTTAAACGGGCAAGTTTATAGTAAAACTATTGTGTCGCCCGTGGTTGTTTCCCGTTTTTCGGTTAGGTGCGGCCAAAACGTTGACTGCGACAGGTAATTTATATATATTCTTTAGGCAATAGTGAGGTTAGAAATAAAATGCACTACATTTCAAATTTACAGGAGTCGGTGTAACGATGGTCGTCATATCCTTCATCATAGCCTCGTATTACGCGGTCCTCTTGACCTGGACTACCATGTACTTTTACTTTGGAATGGGATTAAACGAAGTACCTTGGTTATGTTGCCATTGCGATTGGGGAGAGGACGCTGATTCATGTTACGTTAGAACGGCTTCTTCTCCACGGGTAAGTTTACAGTAAAACTAGCAGTTGTGCCCGGCTTCGCCCGGGAGATTGTGTCTCCCGTGGTTGTTTCCCGTTTTTCGGTTAGGTGCGGCCAAAACGTTGACTGCGATAGGTAATTTTGCTTGTTGTAATACTCCCCTTTTCCTCCCATCCCCTACCGCCCTTCTCCCCTCCTCCCATCGTCCCAAGAAAACGTACTTTCATAATCTTCATTTTCTAAAGAGAAGGGCTCACGTGCACTGCCCCACACAGGGCCATTTTCCGTTCGGCCCCCCCCCCCCCCAAAAAAAAAAATCCCAGTTTTTCGCTTTAACTAGATTGATCCGTAACGTCTGAAAAATAACTGTCCTTCGTACATGGCAGCATGACATGTAAAGGCCTCTCCAGACAGAAGAGAATTTAGTGCGAAGCTATGCGTAACTACGTGCCTACAAGGTCAACATTGCAGCAATCGTGTGGTTGGTGTTGCGTTAAGGACGAATATTGAAGTCTTTTTTACACCATAGTACGTTGGCGTGCAGCCGCGAGCAGCCAGTCTGGTTAGGGCTTAAAGGCCTCTCCAGACAGAAAATTTCGTGCGAAGCAATGCGCGACTACGTGCCTACAAGGTCAAAATAGCTGCAATCTTATGGTTGGTGTTGCGTTAAGGAACAATATTGAAGTCTTTTTTACACCATACTGCGACTCCGTGCAGCCGCGAGCAGCCAGTCTGGTTAGGGCTTAAGACTTCCCGAGATGAAAGCGCACAGCACATTGTCAGTCGAGGAAACAATGTATACAAATTTCAACTTTTCAGGGCAACAAGGTACCAATTTCAAGTTCTGGCCGATGAATTGACAAGCTCGCCCGTTTTCATTGGCGGGGTGGTTGTCGTGTTTTTGCTATATGAAACTTTGCCTTTGTAATGTAGATATGAATAGTAAAATTGATCCTGGCAGGCTATTCTGAAAGAATTTGGTAATCCTATAATAAAATATCACTCATTTGTTCTGTGTGTTCGCATGTACTAATTTTTAATCTTTTACTCATTAATTACCGTGAGATCAAAAATCTAAAAGACTAATGCGGTGAAAAGTGAAATTATTTATGCCCATAGATCTCCAAAGAAAAATGATAAAATGATGGTAAAATACGAAAACCTTTACGGTTCGTGGCGACGCAATTTTACCGTGTAATAACCGTGACGTGACGCTTCTGTTAATAGTGAAAAATATTACGGACATTTCGCATAAAGGAATTTTAACACTTGTCTTGAGCCAAAAAAAATTGGGGCCATTGTTGGTCCTACCACGGGAAGTTCACGGTCCCTACTGAGCACAGTCACGGCACCCTTAAGAATAATTCTGTAGAAATTTTTCTCAATCCTCCACATCAAGTACGGCCCCAAAGCCAAGCTGTCGACGCGCCATTAAGCCTCAACTCCCCCCCCCCCCAAGGTCTATTTACTTCCCGTTTGGTAATCCATTGCTAAAAAATCAGTTTTTAAATGTGGCGTGTAGGTGATTTTGATTTTTGGTTGAATATTTAGAAGTAATTTAATAACATCCTGATAATATTTACCGTGTAATAACCATCTGTGTTTCATCTGTGTGTGTGCGTGTACTAATTTATAATCGTTTAATTACCATGATATCAAAAATTTAAAAGATTAATGCGGTAAAAAGTAAAATTATTTATGCCAATAGATCGCCGAAGAAAAATTATAGGATACTAACCTAAAAAATTATAAAGTGTGATGTTAACGAAAATCTTAACATGTGCGACGGCACAAATTTTCCTTTCGTGCTTTTTCGTCTGTTAGCCAAAGTCAAACTGAGATAGTAGCTCAGTTTGACATAGGAACGCGGCTACTCACTGTTGGCCTTGCATTACTACACCGAATCTCCCGAAAAGGTGGCGACGGTAACATGCGCGGTTGGAGATCTGCGCGTCGCTGTTATAGGACAAGCAAGAATATGTACCTTTTTAAGTCTCGTTTCCTTCAGAAATTCTGTAAAGAACTTCTGAAGAAATATCTACAGAATTTCTATAGAAATAAAACAAAAATTTCTAAAAGTTCATTAAAATTTTTTAAAAATTTTAAAAATAATAATAATAATAATATATGATTTTATTGCACCAAGAAGTGCTATAGGTGAGAAAGGGTCAGACATGCTGGCCACTAACAGCGCACCTAAA
>JAHWFP010057812.1:2604-24526 GCA_023313725.1 Lithobius niger
TTTTTTTTCTTTTCATCCCATCCCGTTTCAACGGTAATGGTCATGCTCATGAACCTCTCCGCATTTCTCGCGAGGACTTCTACTTTTTTCGGAAACTTGTGCACCGCTCTTACCAGTAGATGCATATCGTAAGCTTCGAGACAGTGAAATACCACGGGGATCGTGGTGCGCTCTCGGGCATTCAGATTACAACTCGAGTGAGAAGCTCCTCTGTACTGGCCGGTAACGTGGCAGTGATCCCGAACTTTGTCGTCTTTTGAACCGAATGGCTTTTTGCAGTAGATGCAGTCTACAGCGTGGTTAAAATCAGCCTCTTGGACCGGAGTGAGGAATAGTGGTTGGACTCTTTTTAATGTTTCGTCATACTCGTGCGCTTCAATCACCAACTGATCGAGGAATTCTTCAACGGCATCCTCTCCCAGGTAATAAGCAGCTTTTTGAAAGTTTCCAGACCCCACCACGACGTAGCCAAAGCTGCAAGGTTGATGGTAGTTGATTTTCTTCCCGGAGCTGTTAGAGGAAGGAACGGGTTTCAGAAGGCACTCGAAATCGGCTTATATGATTTTGGGGTGAACATGTCTTCTATTGAAAGCTTCAAACTTCAAAATGTTTTCGCCCGGTTTTAAGAATTTGAGCACTTGAGGTGACGGATTGGTTCTTGTACAGTCCAGTTTGTGTTTGTCTCTCAGCTATGCCTTTCCATAAGTGGCAAAACAATTTCGACAGTAATATTTCGGGTTGCTTCCTGATCCCTGGTGTCGGAGAAATTGGTCACAATCCACGATGGCGCAGTAGTGAAAATTTGTTGACTCGTCGGTAATTAAAAGAAGATCTACGGGTTGGCCTTTAAAATTCGTGCTCACACAAAGGGGATGCAAGCCGTTCTCTTTGGTATAAGTAATCACATTGATTGATAAATGATTGTTGGCCATCTCGAATGAGTCAATGTGATCCAGCCGCGTTGGAAAGTCCAGCATCGAACAATCTACCGTTCTCACGTATACTTCGTATTCTTTCGGATCCACCATGCTTAATTTGTGTTTGGCAGCCAGAATTGAATACAAGAAGCACTTGTGGTCTGTGAAATTTTGAACATTGACTACACACTTCCACTTCTTTTTTGATTTTGCTGGCAGAGGAATGTAAGAGCCCGGTCTGAGCGGGTCGATTTTTGCTACTCGGATTGTGAGTTCGTAGGAGCGATTTATCACCCAACCACTCCCTCTTTCGGCGAATTCGTCGATGGAACGTTGGATTTTAGCATAAGCTGCGTCCAGTAACTTGGGAATATCTAATGGATTATAGATTGGGGAGTAGTGGGACTGAAATCCAGTTGGTATTTCTTGGCCATTTCGAACGAAACTCACTCCTAATCCAATTTGAGCTCTGCAAGTCACGAGTTGCCGGAGACATTCGTACAGTAGAGCTTCTATACCTCTTCGCATCAACATTAAAAGGTACAACGGGTCTACAGCCTGCACAGCTTTCGTGTACTTTCTGTGTTCGAGTCCTTGCTCACAGAGGATGGGATCGTCTGTACAGCCCAACACCCTCTCGAAGCAACCCTCTTGGTTGGGTAACTATTCCTGTGTGTCTCTACGATGTGTTTTTTCAATCTTTCTCGGGTAGGATACGTTTGAGCGCAGTAAACGCAGGTAAAGTTTGTTTTTTCCATCGCTCCAACTGAATGATTCTGTTTAATAATATAAATAACATGAACAGTGATAATTTCAACGTCCTGGTCTCAGTTTAATAATATAAATAAAAAGAGGAAAATTTAGGTATTTTTGTTGTTATTTTCCTAGAACAACTGGCTTTTCGTCGAGCCAACTGTCGAAGCGCTCGTCGTAGCCTTTCCACCTAACGAGGTAACGAGTTTTCCCTCCCACTTTTTTTAGTCTTCATAATCTCTTCGACTAAAAACAGATCCAGCACGTTAGTTTTCTGCATCTCTTGCTCGTAAAAAGTGCCTTCGATTTTACTACCCAGTTGGTCGACCAACCTGTAGCAAGTCGGTCGAGTTTTTCTGACTTCACTCACCTCGAACAGTTCGTTGGTAAAGTTTTGCAAATATCCCTTGTCGAATACAGATTTTGCCGTTGTCACTCTTACTAAATACCGGACTTTGAAACTATTCTTCTTCTTTTTGGAAGAGCTCTTTTTCAGCAATATGTTTCTGATCTCCGGTTCATCGCGTTTAGTTACTTCGGATGGTTTCATTTTAATGGTAGAATGAACTCTGTTGTTGTTCTTTGACAATTTCATCTATAATGTCTATCCACTTGTGGTTACCTCGCAGAGTGAACCGTTTCCACATGCTCGACTTCAATGTGCGATTTAGGCGTTCTACTACGCTCGCCTTGAGTTCTGACTTGGTCGAATAGTGGTTTATTTTGTGGCGTTTCATTAGTGCTGCGAAATCTTTATTATAGTATTCATTCCCTTCATCGCTTTGCAGGCGTTTAAGTGGATTAGACATCGTGTTTAATAGCTCGTTAAAAGCGCCAGTGACATCCGCGGCGTTCTTCGATTTTACAGGGATGGCCCAAGCATATTTAGAGAATACATCGATGGCAGTCAGCAAGTATTTGTAATTTTCGTTTTGTTCCGCGTAAGGTATCATCTCCACCAGGTCCGCTTGAACTAAATCACCTATCCCGTAGCTAATAACGCGCCTTCTCGGAAAGTTTCGCCTAGCTGGCTTGTGTAGCTCCTCCACTAAAGTTTCCATTTTATCTTTTTTTTTTTTAATCCCATTCCCAACTTTACTTTGGTTTTCATAGCTGCGGCTACGGCAGCTGCTTCCAACTTCTCTTTCAGACCAGTTTTGATAGATTTTGCTACTTTTACTGCATCGGAGGCCAACTTTCTATCAGCTTCGTGCCTTCGTTCCAAGTCTGGTTTGGCAGAGTATTCGATGTCGTGCTGTTTGCAGGCCTCATTCAGAGAACTGATGGCAGCGTCGCCTCTGTTCTGTCTCTTGTTCAGTTTTGACCTGGACCGCAATAGTTGTATCCCGGAATGTGAAGTTCCACTGGCAACTTGTCTATCGCGCTGTTCAACAATCCAAAGCCTCTGCTCTCCTGAAACTGTGCTTTCCTCGTGCCGCACACTTTAGACTCGCCCTGCAGCGGTTGTCGATCATTCTTAGTCACAACGTGCCTGACATTTTTACTGGCTGTAAGTCTTTTGCATTTGAGGCAGTACATCTCTGTTTATTTATAATATGAGAATGAAAAGGTATTTTAGATTGGCTGTAACTCTTCTGCATTTGAGGCAGTACATCTCTGTTTATTTATTGACATTTTTACTGGCTGTAACTCTTTTGCATTTGAGGCAGTACATCTCTGTTTATTTATAAAATGAGAATGAAAAGGTATTTTAGATACTAGTTTTGCAGAGAATTTATCAAAATACATTTTTTTTCTTAAAGCAGCTGAAAGATGAAAGTGTTAAATTATGACATAGCCAAAGTCAATAAGCGACCATCGACTGGTAATTTACTGAATTTTCCCGAGGACGTAAGGTGCATCATTTGCGGCCCTGCTGGTTGTGGAAAGACCAATTTAGTTATAAATTTCATTTGCAATCCAGGTTGGTTGAATTATGACGGCCTGCGCGTGTACTCCAAGTCTTTATTTCAAAACAAATATTTCCATCTCAGGAGAGCTTTCGAGGAAATATGTCCGGGCGTAGCTACCTTTTGTTCCAACAACGAAGATATCCCACCACCAGAAGAACTGCCATGTAGCAAAACGGTAATTTTATTGGACGATTTCATGATTGAGAAACAAGACAGAATCGAACGCTATTTTGCCTACGGCAGGAACGCGGACGCCTCGATCTTTTATTTATGTCAGACTTACAGCAGGATACCCGAGAGAGTTATTCGAGATAATTCCAACATTATAATTCTCTTCAGGCAAGACGAAGCAAACCTCAAACATGTCTTCAATAACCACGTTAGTGGTGACATGATTTTCGATGAGTTTCATAGCATGTGTGGTGAGGTTTGGAACTCTGTTCCGTACGGATTCCTATTCATCGATAAAACTAAACCCTTGGATCGAAGGTATAGAAGAATGCTCGACTAACAACGACGTGTCTGCCGAAGGTTTTTGTTGACATTAACGTACGTCTAGGTTTTTGTTGACATTAACGTTTGTTGACTTAAACATTATTTTATAATGTACTAAACTGTCATGTCTACTTAAACTAAAAATAAGAGGAGCAAACCCCAGAAAGCTGTCGATCAGTACGAGGCTCTAAAAAAGCGTCGGAAACAAAAATTTCAAAATATAAAACTGGAAAAGCAGACAGAATCTGAACATTTGCAAAAGATATCCAAACCAGTAGTTGATCCTTTAATAGACCAGACTAAAATGCAGATGCTACAGGGAAGCGAGGCTTCGGCTCGGCGTCAACGACAAATCAAAGAACTGTTGGCTCTAGAGGCTGGACAGAAGAAACAAGAAAAATATCACGGGAAACGGTTAGAGCATATTCAGAAAGCTTTGGAAGCGGCAACGGGCCGCGTCGATACTGAAGACGAGAATATAGACAGTGACGATGGCGAGATACAGTTTCGTGCGGTCGCCAGGAGACGACTCACCAGTTCCATGGGTGCATTACCTGACCCGCCCTCCGACATGTCACTTGCCCTCACGCCGGGGGCTCGTAGGAGACAAATGGAAAAGGCCTCTTTGCTCGGAGATTCCGCAGTCAGACTCGGTCCGCTAGCTACGAAGTATCTAAGCATGTTGGCCACTCGAGAGACTCTGACCGACCCCACTTTTGGCATTCGATACGACCCGGAGACTAAACGTTATGTGATTGGTGCAATGGAGGTACAATTTCAAGCCGACGACTTAATCGTGGGAGAAAAAAAGTACGAAGGGACGGACGATTTGTGGCAGTTGGTTATGTTAAAAAACCCTTCGAAGCCACCGGATGGAGATGCTAGCCTTTTGAACTACCACGATATTCTGAAGAGGAGTAAAGCCATATATCACAACAACGACTACAATACGAGAAGACTAAAGTCCAGCGCCGGTTTCAAGTACACGACTTTTATAAAACCTGTTTGGGGCAGACCTGCCGAGGTTGTAGGGAAAGGATACCGGTTCTATAGAGATCCGAATGACTTGTGCGAAAGACTGAAGCTCCTGAGAGCCTCTACAGAGGCTGGCAATAATTCTCTGGACGAAGAATTCGTGCACATTTTCACAGAAATGCGGAGCAAAGTATTGCTGGGAGAGTACCGAAAAATTCGGTAGATGTTAACTAATGTATTAAACTGAGAATATGTCGATCATACTTTCCTCTGAAAAAACTGACTTTGTGACCAGTTTTCCTTCCCCGTTGATATTGGAAGGCGCTCACGAATTGGCTCTAGTCAATCTGGAAACTTACAACTCCATTCCTAACGTTATAGAGGACGTGACCGACTCTTTCACTTACAGCGCGGACGGCGATAACACCTGGATTAAAATCGGCATCTCAGAAGGTTGTTATGAATTAGACGAAATTATAAACATCATTTACAGAAAATTCAAAAAGAGCAAGCATTGGGACGAGACTAATAACGTTTCCTACGTTCTATTAAATGGCAACGTAAACACTCTAAAGTGCGAACTAACTATTACTGACAGGAGATATAAGGTTGATTTTTCTGAACCATCCAGTATCGGAAAGATTTTTGGTTTTGAAGCTAAGACTTACGAATTTGGGGAATACATCGGACCAAACACTGTCAACATAATAAACGTAAATAGCATACTGGTACATTGCGACTTGGTTTCGGGTTCTTACGTGAACGGATCATCGCAACCGACTCTCTACTCGTTTTTCCCCAACGTCTCCCCGGGATATAAAGTGGTTTCTTCGCCTCTCAATTTAGTCACCTCTTTATGGGTTTTTGGTTTGGTTTTAATTTTGTTGTGATTTGTTTTAATTAGTTAGTTTTGGTGTTTTGATATCACTCCTTTGAAAGTCCAAACCACTCTCAACTTAGTGGCCTCTTTACCAGTTTTTGGCTTTGTTTATTTTGCTTTGTTTTTACAGACTGTTTATTTGTTGTGAATCGGACGTGAATACAATTTCTTTGCAACGTTGTTTAGATTTATCGTGATGCACTAGTGTTTGGTCTAGGCACGTACGTCAGTATCCACGTTCTCATTGTCCGAACTTTGGCCGTCCAATGAGAGACGATGCCGACAATACTAACAATGGTTATGACAATATTTTCGTACTTACACGCCCTCCCACACCATTCCTGTTACGCCCCCAAGCTCCAATCCATAAAAGTACGCAGTTTGTATTGTACTGCACCCATTCGCCCAATTTCATAGCTGGAAGTCTTCCCGTTATTTCGGTATCGATGAATAATCACCCTATGGAAATTAACATGGGGATGAGCGGACTAGCTAGTAGCTAGCTACGAACTAGTAACACATTTACAACGTTATTGAGGGTCAGATTTTGCATTGAAAGTAGCTTAGCTGGCATTCCTACACGAGTTAACTTTTGTCAGGTGGGTCATTGCTCTCGATTTCCACAAAATTTAAGCTTTGTACCGCATTATTATTTTTCCCCAAGTACCTGAAATGTGCCCAACTATGTTTCAAGATATTAGACACTGCGCTATGGCGTCGAGCTACAATGGTTTACAACCTCGACTATTGAACTGATGTGATGTTTGTTGTGATGATTGTTGCCTAACTTGGCGCGACACACTAGCGTGTGTCCTAGATTAACTTCTATACAAATAAAAGTTCGTTAGTCCGCTTGAACGATTACAAAGTTATTACAGATTGTATGTAATCCAATTTGGCGCTAGCTACGAAAAATGATTGCAAAACATGTATTTTTCCACAGTTCCTCCAGAATGTTATGTTAGGTGTCTTTCCGTACACGTATTGGATCAATATATTTAATTGCAATAAATTCATGACACTACAGTAAGTGTGCAATGGTCTGGTCGGAATTCGCCCTGATATTGTACTAGAGGCGATTATGGTTTTTAATCATGTAGGACGGCTTGGGGACCAAACTGATGGAATTGTTCACATACTGTGAAAAGCATGTCATTTGGTATGGATGGTCATGAAGGAAAAAAATAGCTATGATAGCGAGTAAAAACTCCTGCGCCTCCCCCCCCCGGGATCTACCCCTCCCCACAACGTTTTTTTGGCTGTATCTCCTTAACCGTAATCAAATCAAAAGTATAATGTGAAGCAAAAACGTTCAACACACCATTCTGGACAAGAAAGGTGATAAACAAGATGTCAATTTTAACCCCCCGTTTAATTTCTACCGAGCGATCCATTAATCAAATGGTTGTTATAGTGACCTTTAGTTTTAAAGAGATCTTGCGATCTTTCTAATAGCTCGAAACCTCATGTTTAGGTTTTTCTTAAAGGTGGAGATCAATTTTTTCCATCAATCCTAACCGAAATTGTTTAACTTGGGACCGTCCTATGCCTACTTAAAGGTGAACTGGTAATGGCGTAGTAGCAAAAGCGTAAGGGGATTTTCGTTTTCAAAATGCTCTTGCAAGCTTTATAATAGCCTGAAATTGACATGCTTAGGATATGCTAAAAGATCGGGATCTATCATTTCCATCAATCCTAACGAAAATAGTTTGACTTAAATAGGGACCATACTACGTTCATTTAAATGTGATGATGTAAAAACATAGCAGCGAAGGCATATAGTGACTTTCAAATTCAAAATAGTCTTGTGAGTCCTCTAATATCCCGAAACTGACTTGTTTAGGATTTTCTGAAAGGTGCGGATCTATACTTTCCACCAATCCTAATCGAAATTGTTTAGCTTAGGTACACACACAAAGTGAGCATTACAATGGCACTTAGCAATTTAAACTAGCAGCTACAACAATTACAGATACACCTTTAAACGCGCGTAGGACAGTCCCTATTTGGGATAAATAATTTAGGTTAGGACTGACGGAAAGAAAATATCCCTACCTTTCAGAATATCTGAAGCATGTCTGGTTTGGGCTATTAGAAAGCTTGTAAGAGCACTTTGAAAACAAAAATAACCATATGCTCTCGCCGCAACGCCATTACCACTTTACCTGTCTGTTGCACTGTCCCTATCTAAGCTAAGCACTTTCGGCTAAGATTAATAGGAAGAATTTACCCCACCTTTCAAAATATCCGAAGTATGTTCATTTCAGGCTATTAGAAATCACGCAAGAGTACTTTGAAAACGAAATTAACCATATATGCTTTCGCTGCTACTCTGTTGCCTCTTCACCTTTAAATGGCATAGTATGGTCCCTACCAAAATTAAACAATTTCGGCTAGGATTGGTAGAAAGAATAGTTTCCCACCTTTCAGTAAGTCCTCAGCATGTCCATTTCGGGCTATTAGAGGGCTCGCAAGACCACTTTGAATTCGAAAATCACAATAAGCTTTCGCCGCTTCGCTATTACTTCTTCACATTTAAATGTACAGTTCCGGTAAAAAAAAAGCCTTCCTTATACGGAAGAGGTTGCAAGATGATTCATTGGGCTTCTACTCTGAACGAAAATATTGATATCACGATAATTACTGGACAGAATTGATTGAAACAAAAACAGGGTTGATTGTTATGATATCCGCCCTATTTTTATACGTATTACATGCAATGGTAGGTAGGCAAATGTAATTGGCCGAGCGAGAAATATGGGTTGATGTCTAAAGATATCTCTAAAACTACTGGACAGAATTGAATGAAACAAAACACGGTTGCTTATTATGATATCAGCTATATTTCTGTACGTATTTCATGGAATGGTAAGTAGCCAAGTATAATTGGCCCAGCGAGCAACATGGGTTGATATCTAATGATAGCTCGAAAACTACTTGACAGAATTGAATGAAACAAAAAGTAGATTGTGTATTATAATAGCTGCTATATTTCTATACATATTACAGGAAATACTAAGCAGCTAAATTTAATATACCGAGTGAGAAGCATGTGTTGATATCTAATGATATCTTAAAAAACCACTGGATAGAATTAAATGAAACAGAAACTGGATCGCTTTTTATGTCTTGTATATTTCTATTCGTATTACATGCAATGCCATGCAACCAAATATAATTTGTCCAGCAAGCAGCACTGAATCTAATGATATCTCGAAAACCAATAGCAAGAATTGAATGAAGCAAAAACTGGATTGCTTATTATATTTGCCAGATTTCTATATGTAGGCTATTATTTGCCATACGAAGCACACAATTTAGTTGGCCGAGAAAGCAACATGTTATGATGCGATCTGTCGAAAACTACAGAGTAGATTTTCATAAACAAAAACTAAATTGAATATTTAGTTGTCTTCCATTATTACATAAAACATCAGCTGGTTAATTACGTAGGTTCTTACTATGTTTACCTAATGATAATGCCAAGACTGCTAAACATTGAAACTCTGATAGGCATTACTGTGTGTAGTGTATACGTTTGAAAAGGCTTTAGTAGCTTTCTACACATCATAAAATTTATCTCAACGAAAGCTCTCTCATCGTGGGTGCCTGTCTACCTCCTCACCCGCACTTCTTTGCGCTTTTTTTGTTTTATATAGTGTTTGGTTGGCGTCTAATTCTTGCTGGTTGGCAAAGAATTTTTAAAAAAATTGTACGAAGACCCGAATGAGCAGCCTAGTTTTTGTTTTATTTGAGACAGTTCAGTAGTAGTTTATATTTTCAGATATCATGAAATGCTACCTGTTCGTTAAACTATTAGTGGCCGGTTGTCAGACTGCGTGTATTATTTGTAGCAATGTAGAAGGAACATGATAAACACCCAAGTATTCGTTTCACCGAGTTAATTTGCAGTATTAACTTTATTGAAGAAAAATACTAAAAGGTTTACTGCATTTATCCATCAGCTCAAAGCCAACTTATTTCATAGAATTTAACGAAATAATCAGAAAACATTTGCTCCCTGTTTGTTGAACACTTCATAGTTGATTCTAATGAAATTGGGGAAGTGCCAACTTTCAGTATCAAACAATTTAAATTGACATTCGGGTTTATCATATTATAGCTTGCTTTGCAACATTTAAACAAATATTAATTTAAGCGAAGTTTATTTAAATGGCAACTTTTTTATATGTGTTGCAAAGAAAACTTTGAATAGGTTAAGAAAAAAGATTTTAAAATAATCCTATGATGCCAAAAAATATAAATTTTGTGTCCGACAGGTAGGATATCAATTTAATTACACCAAATAAACCCTCCGAAAAGTTGGCTTATTAAGTGAATTTGTTATGGTATTCACCCACTGATTGAAAGTAATGATGCGCACGATATTAGGGTGTCACACAAATTATTGCAAATGCTAATTACTGGTTAATTTTCCTGAATATTTGACGTTTAATTTCGCTAATCTAAAAAAAACAACAAAAACATATTTTTTAATTTACGAATTTTCGCCCACAATTAGGGTATACGTGAAATGTGTGGAACATTTTAACTGAATTGTATAATTGTTCTGAAAGTTATCGTGTATACAGACTGATGCACAGATAGACAATAGCACAGGATGAGAAGTTCCTGCTTCGCACCACACACGTGACTGAAACAGAAAATGACTCCTGAAAAGTTTTTAATTATTAAACTACACTACTGGAGTTTCGAAGTTGTCAAATAGTTAAACAAATACTTTAATAAATATTAATATTAACATGCTATTAAGGCAAGGCCTACGGAATATTTTTTTTTTAAACAGAACATTAAAAAAGCTCAGTACTGACGTTAATGTAGGAGGGCGCTATTTAGTTTTATTCAGATATTGCAATGTGTTCTTCTTCTGAATACCTGTTTCGCTGGTTGCTCTCATATTATACAATAATAGACACACGAATAAGCAACGAAACTTGCTATTTGCTTGAAGGTATTGACTGGAAAGGAAATCCTGGCAAAGTTCCTGCCACTCATTGCAGGTCAAGATTGTGTGAGAGACTACCATCCTATTTCAGTGGCTGTGAACTTTCAGCTTTTGCACAATTCTGGCAATTATCTCGTATCCCTGCACTGATTAGAAGTTTCACGGTTCGAATCCACGGTTTGGTTTCACGGTTTGTTCCTCTATCGTCCTTGTTGTAAATGTGGAGTGAAGATGAGTATTATGATTTAAGGCTCTAATAAATTTATATATAAAAAAAGGGTTCTCGAAGTATCATCAGATATCATCGTAACATTTTACTCACTTAGCCAACTATCCTCTCCCATTTTAAGTAATTCGTAATTATGGTAGAGGGATAGTACACGCCCTAATAAGCAACTGTAGTCATTGTTTCGTGAAAATTCGTCCATTAGTTTTATAAATATCATCAGGTATCATTATAGTTTGCTCGCTCGGCCAACTCTTTTCAGGCAGTTAACACCACACGTGATGTAGTAATGGTAGAAATACACTAGATGATCTAACAAGCAATTCAGTCTTTATCATGAAATTCTTTCCACTTGCTCTTAGATATCATTACGATTTTCTCGCTTAGTCAACTGTTTTCTTACAGATAACGTAGTTTGTAATTAAAGGTTGAAATAAAGTGGAAATATTTAATAAGCAATTCAGTCTTTATTTTGTGAAAATCCGTCCACTGGTTTTCATGATATCATTATGGTATTATCACTCGGCCAACTATTTTCAGTCAGCTAACGTAGGCGAAATATAGTAGATAATCTAATATGCAATTTAGTCTTCGTTACTTGAAAAAACCGTTCGGTAGTTTTCGAAACATCAGTTGATATCATTAAGTTTTTCTCGTTCGACCAATTATTTTCAGTCAGCTAAACTAAGAAGTAATATAGGTAGAAATACAGTAGATAATCTAATATGCAAATCAGTATTTTATTTCATGAAAATCCTTCTACTAGTTTTCGAGATATCATCAAATAATTTCGGTTTTCTTGCTAGGCCAATTAATTTCAGCCAGTTAGTAGACAGTCTAATACCCCATTCAGTTTTTTTATTTCATGAAAATCTGTCCACTAGTTTTCGAGATAACACCTGATATCATTACGTTTTTTTTCGCTCAGCCAACTATTTTCGTTCAGATAACTTAGTAACTAGGGTAGATACATAGTAGACAATCTAATATGCAATTCAGCCTTTGTTTCATGAAAATTCAGCGACAAGTTTTCGAGATATCTTTATGTTTTTCTCGCTCGGCCAATTATTTTCAGTCAGTTAACGTAGTATTTAACCCTTTAAGGACTGCATGCTGGCCACATTTCTTTTAGCCCAGGACGGGCAAAACCAAGGAAAAATATGACTTATGAGTGACTTGTAGGGAAAAAATCATAACTTTTCACACATTGGACATAGGAAAATAAAACCAGCATCATTTTTTTTCGAAAATGAACCACCTTTCAAACCTCATTTTTAGTTTTAGTAAGGGTTGTAAAAAAAAAGAAAAAATTCGTAAAGTTGTAAAATGTAAAAATAAAATAGTAAATATTTTATTTGCATTTTTTTTACACCTACAAAACTGTTCCTGACGATCTTCAAATTACGTGTAATCTAAATTCCCGTCGTTAAATAGTACCTACGTATTTTTTTACAGTGGTAAATGAAACGTAATAGCTGTAAAAAAAATGTAAACATGTACAGTGAAAATATGGCTTGTGAGTGACTTGAAGGAAAAAATCATAACTTCTCACACATTGGACATGTGGAAATAAAACCAGCATAATTTTTTCCAAAATGAATTGCCTTTCGAACCTTGTTTTTAGTTTTACTACGAGTTGTAAAATAAAAACGTAAAAAAATCAGACAGTAGTAAAGTGTAAAAATGAAAAGGTAAACATGTCGTTTGCGTTATTTTTACACCCACAACACTGTTTCTGAAGACCCTCTGATAATGTGTAATGCAAATTCCCTTCGTAAATAATACTGCACGTTTTTTTTTACGGTGGTAAACAAAATGTAGAAGCTGTAAAAAAAATGTAAACATGTATTGTACCACACGCACGAGCCGAAGCATCGGTAGGCTTCACGGCCCGACTCGCTTGCATTACGGCCAAACTAATAGGCCTAACTAAATAGGCGTATTCGTCAACGGCTGTACTTGTCACTTTTCGAACCCAGCAAAACTGATACAAGGTCAAAAATAGTTTACTAAAATACGCAATAAATAGTTTTCTTATCTTTACTTGCTTGCTTGAACATGGAATTCGTCAAAACAGCCACTTGTTTTGCACAACGAAACCCCGCACGTTTCGCATCCAAATTGGGATTCAGGCGGCCTTTTGCCATCAGGCCGCATCCGTTTAGCTTTGCTACACATTACGCAAGTGCGTTTTCTTCCTTCTAATCGAGCTAATTTATGGCTAGGTGAAAGCAGCACGTTCACTTCTGCAGATTTTTGATGCCGTTTGCGTGTTGAAATGGTTCGACATCCTTCACCGATTAGTTGATCGCTTAGGGTTAGACGAAAATCCAAGTGCTCTTTTGGTTTTACATTGATAGCTTTGCAATCTTCCTTGTAAATCAAAAAAGCATTTACAATCATGGTATCTAGCAAATACCACACTATATACCGCCACCATTTGACGCTTTTCAATTCTATCTGGTAATATTTACGATGTTGTTTACAGTAGTTGATTCTCCCTTTCGTAATTTGACGTTTTTTAGTGGATAACTTTTACGATTCGACCGAACAGTGCCACATACGTACGTTTTTTTTCCAGCAGGTCAAGGCTAAGTTGCACAGATCCGAAAAAATTATCGCAATAAATCGATCTCCAACAACCATGAAATGGTGAAGAAACCTTCATAACTACCGAATGTCCTAGTTCGTGTTCAGATTCGATCCCTGTTGACTTTCCAACATAAACGTCAAATGTGTGGCCATAACCAGACCCCGACGATGCACAAACCCAAATTTTTATGCCACGTTTCATTGGTTTCATAGGCATATATTGCACGAACCCCACTCTTCCTTTGTTTTTTTTTCATAGCTTCGTCAACGCTAAGATTTTCGTGGGGTTCGTAGCACTCCAGAAAGTTTTTACTTGCCAAATCAATCACCTAACGCATCATTTTTGGACCCATAAAGTTTTATTAATGGCAATTTGTGGATTCCCATAGGGTGAGAATTCCAACAAAACAGTTCATTTCTTGTAAAGTGACGTTTTTCCATGCTGCTGTTTTGATAGCTGGCGTGGTTGGCCGGCTTGTATTGCTGCCCCCGCCGCGGCTTGGTCCTGGCGCCGCTTCGTCTACGGTGGCTGTCGCTGGCTTGTTCTGATCGTAATACAGATTAGTTTGTTCAATCCATGATTGAAAAACATCGCTACTACACATGAGTAAAAAGTAATCTAAAATTGATGCATTTTCACGATTCAAAGTATGTTTTGGGCCACAGTTGTCCTTACTAAATTTATCCCTAACTACGTTTTTCACGTGCTTTGTCCACTGAAGCGCGGCCGGGGCATTCAAATCGCTATCATCAACATCGCTAGCCTCACTTTCGCTGCTATCACTAACACTACTTACGTCAATGTCACTCACAGTTACTTCTCGAGCACGTTGTTTTGACAGTTCAATTTCATCGTCGTCAAATCCTTCAAATTCCAAGTCATCGGACGACATTTTGGCACTAGATCGCTACAGCACGCAGTAGGCTTTCCTGCAAGCAGCGTATGGAAAACGGACGCAATGTTGATGTCTTAAAAATATGAATTTGACAAATTCGGGAAAACTATTTAGACAGCCGCCATGTTTCAGAAAAAAATCTACCCGCCTTGCGCAGTTATCTGCTCTCTGATTGGCTGAAAGTTTTTTCAATTCAACCAATAGGAGAGCCGTTTATTTACAACAAACGAGATGATGTCATAGCAGGCGCTTGCGGCTGCATCCGCCCTGGAAAGCTCGGGCGCATTCAGCCGCACCCGCCCTTAAAGGGTTAATAAGGGTAGAAATATAGTAGACAATTTACTTAGCAGTTCAGTATTTGTTTCATGAAAATCCGTCTAGTAGTTTTCGATATGTAATCAGATATCTTTATGTTTTTCTCGCTCGGCCAATTATTTTCAGTCAGTTAACATAGTATTTAATAAGGGTAGAAATAAGAAATACAGGGTGTGCCAAAAGTCCCAGCTCCCCCTCACAACTTTTGAAGGGGCTGAATGAAGACAATGTAAGTTTGGTTAAAGGATCTACCTTTGTGCACAACCGGCATTTCGTCTGCCACAGGGGGTCCCAGAGGACCCAACTCAGAAATTTCCAATGGAATGGGGGTAAAGGAATACCTTATTTGAAAGGTGTTCATTAGGCGAGTAAAATGCCGCAATGAGAGATTCGATATGATGAGCCCATCCAAAATGGCAGCGGGTCAAACATTACGATTTTCCTCAGTATCACTATGTGTTACTCATGCTAAAGACATCGTAAAGGGATGTAGGTGGCAGCAAAATGCTTCGTTCAATTTGGTTGGATTACACCCACATCTTCTGCAGTTTGAAATCCAGAGTGTGGGCCTCAATGCCCCCCCCCCCCACCCCATAGCTCTTTCTAGGAAGTGAGGTCCGTGAGCATGTAATTCCTTTCATTCATTTGAACGTTTTATAAACACAATGTTGAAGTAATGGAAAATGTTCACCGTCCGAGTTTTATGTTTCATTTCGCTATTAGCGAAGCAAGGTCGGCCAGATTATTATTAAAAGAGAGCCCGAGGGTGGGGGGACTGTGCCCAGACTTTGGGTTTCAAACTGCAAACGACGTTGTGGGTGTAATCCAATCAAATTGAGCGAAGCATTTTCTGCCACCTACGTCCCTTTGCAATGTCTGTAGCCTGAGTAACACATAGGATCCAGAGGAAAATCCTAATGTTTGAATGGCCGCCATTTTGGATGTGCTCATCGTATCGATGCAATCATTGCAGCATTTTACTCGCCGAATGAAGACCTTTCAAATAAGTTAATCCTTTACCCCATTCCATTGGAAATTTCTGAATAGGGGCTCCTGGGATCCCCCCCAGGGGGGGCAGACGAAATGCCGGTTGTACACAAAGGTAAATCCTTTAACCAAACTTACATTGCCAGGGTCTCACTGTGTTCATTCAACCCCTTCAAAAGTTGTGAGGGGGGACTGGGACTTTTGGGACACACTGTATAGTAGACAATCTAATAAGCAGTTCACTCTTTGTTTCATGAAAATCCGTCTAGTAGTTTTCGGGATATCATCAGATATCTTTGTTTTTCTCGCTCAGCCAATTATTTCAGGCAGTAAACGTAGTATTTAATAAGAGTAGAAATATAGTAGACAATCTAATAAGCAGTTCAGTCTTTGTTTCTCCATGGTCGTCAGTACGACCCTCGATATAACGAAAAAGGGCGGTTTTTTTACTGGAACAGTACGTAGGACGATCCCTACCTATCTGAAGCAATTTTGGTTAGGATTGATGGAAAGATAGGATCCCCACTTTTCAGAAAATCCTAACATGTTCATTTCGAGCTATTAGAAAGCTCGCAACAGCACTTTGAAACTGAAGGTCACTATCACACCCAATGGATCAATGGAGCGTCAGTGCAAATTAAGTCGGTAAACTTGAAATACGATTTTGAGGTTGAATGATTGTTTTTACCTTAACCCCTTCGCGACCAGTGCAGTTTGTAGCAGTTCGCATTCCCTCTGTTTGTTGGCCGACTTCCTGGTTCCCGAGACCAAACAAGCACCTAACGCGGGGTTCTGCTGTAGATAGATGTTCTTTTGTTTATTCACGTGATAATGATGTCAAAATGACGACACGGGGATTCCGTGTTCAAGAATACTGACTGCGGCGGTGGCAAGCGCGTTGGCTTACGCTTAAGCGCGCCATTTTTGTGTAGCTGACGCTTAATTGTTGGGGCCAAAAGTAAACAGGCATGAGTGATCCTGATGTTTCAGATGATGGGGAAGATTTAGATTATCATCCTGAAAGCGAGGATGATGACCAAACAGATTCGGAAAACGTGTTTTCGGAAAGTGAATTGGTAGATTCCGAGACAGAGTTAGGCCTATTTGATGTTGATGTCTGGACGCTGTTGTCCGATCATTTCAATGACACTGGCCCGACTGCAGCTCTTGAACCAAAAACAGATCACGAAGTTCTTCCAGCAGTTGCTCTGCATAACCTTCATACACCAGTGGATTATTTTCAGGTATTTATCTCGGACAAAATAATTGACAATATTTACAAATGGACAAACGCCCGTGCCAACACCTACTTCACAGAGAAGCCGACGCAGATACAAGGGGCGAAGTTCAGGCCTAAAATAGCGCAAGTTGTTTATGCCTAAAATGAACGTTTTTTTTGTACTCTTGTTGTTGATGGGTGTAGTACAGTTGCCCATAATTTCAGACTACTGGTCTAGCAGTTTACTTGTAACTGGTCCATTATGCTTTTGCAATGCAGTGATGAGTAGAAATCGCCTTTGCAGCAATGCGATTTTTTTAGGATATGCGGCAATGAAGGAGGAGGGCGTGTCTTCAAGGTAAATAGCTCCTGCAAAAGTTGTGCATGGTTTAGTCAAAATTCAGCCCACTTTAAAAAAAAACGACCAACAAAACCATGCAGAGTTTGTTACTGCCAAAAAATACAGAAATATGCGAGGACAATGTGTTCTGGGTGCGAGGACAAAATCGGATTGTGTACAAACGCTCACTTTACAGAATATCACAGTTAGGCCCATATACTCATGTCGTGATGTTCAAAACCATGAGAAAAATGTAAATAAATGCTAGTGTACTAAAAGCAGAGGAGCTAGTGCTACATAAACTTGTGTGTATTCTAAAGTGCTTGACAAATCAATCCTTCACTCTGTGTGCTATCTCAAAGTGTATCCTAAAAAATAATGTAAGCTATAGTGATTCAGATTTTTTGTAGTCTTAGTGTGCAATAATCAGTGCTTCAATATACTGCAATCCACTACAGTGTTACACTAAACCTATGTGCAATGCCCAGTACGACGTAATGCTAAAATCATCTACGATGGCTGAGGTGCTTGTAACATCCCCGACATCTGGTTGACTTTGGTCTTGGTTAAAATAATACTTTCACGTGTTTTGGTTGATTATCAAAGCACAGTTTGGCTACGGGCCCGATGTAGGGAACGGAGCAACATTGTCCTATCAATTTATAGGTCTAACAAGTACTATTTATACTAGGTACACGCTGCCACCATGGTGGAGTGACGTTAATTGCAAAATAACATGGAGCTTAAAATAAAAGTGGTGTTCTTACTATTTTAACTCTACAATTATTAACAACTGGGGAAAACAACTGACGTTTAAAACACTTGGTCTTATTTATGCAGTTAACAAAACAACATTGCAAAGTTACAATTCACGTGTTTGTACAAGAAAGCTTTTAGTTTAAAGCAACAAGAATTTTCAAATATTAATTCAACTAGCGAATTACGGTTTCCAGTTTATGTCAGCTTTACACCTAGGAAGTTAGCTTCAGGTCTATTTCAACCTCCCAAATAAAAATCAGGCTTACGATTTAGGGGTAAGAAGTGCACCTTCAAACCTACTAAACCTCTTTTTAAATCTAAACTAGTTCTGCCGCGACAAACACAAGCAATTTAAGAAGACTTTTACTTAGATTAGGCTTTAAAATAAGTAAGATAATATGGTTTGTTTTAGGAAGGGAACCACCCTTACGTTATGGTTAACTTAGACTAGAAACTACCAATAGATAAAGTTACATCCATAATTTCACAAGCTAGAAGTTAAGTTTTAAGAGTCTGAACTAAGAATTTAGATTTTGGGGCCTAAATACTAACTTTCAGGTTTAACTATGAGAATATACGAACCACTTTCATTTGCCCGGCATGGCAACAATTGGACAGCATCGTCTCCCTTCCCGATCGGCTTGACCACCTCTAGCTTGAGATCTGTGAGCTGTGCTGTGCTAAGGAGGGAGGGCAACTGGGGCTTTTTATGCTGGAGCATCGGATTTTGGCGACCAAAGCGCGAACGCCGAGGAGAGCCACCGCCTCTCTGATTGGAGGAGTGCCAGGAGAACAATGGAAAGTGGGAGAAGTCAGCTGGGCAAAGGGTTTTTGTGTAGTCTTGTTTGAAGGAGTAGGGACTAGAAATCATAGTCCTAAATGCGTTTTGAACACATGGATATTGGGATTGGCCTTTGTATTAAAGAACTGATTGTAGACTTCATATTTACATGATTATTATTCGGATGGCTCAAATTAAAGCTTAGTAGAGTGGCTTTTGAGGTGAATCAATCACTACTGCTAAATTTAACAAGTTTTAACGGTAAATTGCAGTGTTAGACACCACAACTAGGTTGGGGGAGGAGTGTATTGCACAGACTGACTTTGGGATTACATTGTGAACAGATCGTTATAAGATATACTGAATTAATAGAAGGAAAGCTAGTTTGTTATGCTTCGGTATGGTGGTTACGATCGGTGATTTTTTATGGAGATTTTAGTAGAGTAAGAATACGATTGAGTTGTACATCCATCCACCCCTCCACCCACAACCGGAAGTGACGTCATTACCCCCACTTCCGGTCACATGCTCAAAGTGGGGATGTCACTTCCGGTCAGGTGATGAAAAGTGGGGGTAATGACGTCACTTCCGGTTTTCATCGATCTGGATGATAGTGGAAAAGTGTCTTTTGCTACTTTTTTTTTTCGTTTTCATCTATCTGGAGGGGGTGAAAAAAGTGCCTCTGCTACCTATTTTTTCGTTCTCAATCTGAAGGATGATGCCTTTTGCTAATTTTTTTTTCGTCAATTTGGAGGAGGGTAAGAAGTGACCCGCACTTTTTTAGTTTTCATCAATCTGGAGGATGGTGCCTTTTGCTACTTTATTTCGTTTTATCAATCTGAAGGACTCCTCCCCATGACCGTTCACGTATTAATGGCTTGACCAGACTATTTAACACCCTCTAGATCCAGGTGTACTATTTAGCAACCTCTAGGTCCAGGTGTACTATTTAGCACCCTCCACAACCGGGTATAGCACCCCCTAGGATCATGTATACTATTTAGCACCCACTAGGACCGGTGTACTATTTAGCCTCCCCTGGGATCAAAAATTGTGAAATAAACAAAGAGTTAACTCTTTTAATGATATCTTCAGATTAATAACAAAAAAGAAGCATGGATTCGAGTTCAAAAATTTTAACGGTAATAGGTGCCGAACTGAGTTGCAATTTAAAAACTCCCACATACCTAGACCCTAAAAAAGAGTACGAAATGGCACTCGTCTCCTTGGATACGTACTACAGTATGTTCAACGTGCACGCTGACAATAACGAATTTTTGTATACCATCGATGGTGGAGCGAATTGGATCGAGGTGCGAGTCGTTCCCGGCGTTTACGAAATTTTGGACTTGAATAATTTTATACAGTCTACGTTGGAAGGAAGTGGTCACGAAAAAAATGCGATTGTTTTAGAACCGAACCATAACACATTAAAAACAAATTTGGTTGTAAATAATCCGCTTTACGGCGTTTCGTTTCTGGGAGATAATAATTTAGGAACTGTTCTAGGGTTCCTTCAGGGAACTTACACTAAAACTCAGCAAGGTCAAAAATCCGTGGATATAATGGGGCTCAATACAATTTTCGTTCATACAAACATAATCGGGTCTTCCTACGTGAATGACGACACTCAACCTTGCATATGTGCTTTTTATCCGGGAGTGCCACCGGGTTATAAGATGATAATTTTCCCTCAAAATTTAATTTACCTTCCCGTAACTACCGACAAGATTCGTAATATTCGTATTTGGTTAACTTCTCAAGATAATGAAATTATAAATTAAAACGGTGAAACCCTTACCGTCAGACTTCATCTGAGGTCTAAAAAATAATTTTGTACATATTAAAAAAAGAATGTTAGTTTTCGAAAGAAAAAAAAGATTAATGGGAACAGGATTCGTCTTAGATAATAATCAATTAAGGGCAAAAAACGCAGTATTTATCAAATTTATAACGAGAGCGAGAAGATGAGTTTAACGGAACATTACCTCGATATAAACGAATCTTTACAACAAGATTCTTCCGTGGAGAGCTACGCATTTCACGAATATAATCCGATAGTAGGAACCAATCTAAACAACGTCAATTCGGAAATTAGAATCGTAATCGAAAACCAGGATTTGTTCCTATACGTTGCGAATAGTTATCTTCTGATTAAAGGCAGGTTACTGAATGCCGACGGTTCTAGTTTTGCCAATGCGGACATAGTGTCTCTCATCAATAATGGTTCCATGTATCTGTTTTCCAGCATTAAATATCACTTGGGGGATAAGCTAGTGGACGAGTTAAATTACCCCGGTTATGGGATTCTCATGAAAGGTCTCCTTACGTGCGGTTCGACCGATCAAGTGTCATTGCTGGGGAACTGCTGGGCATTAGATGCGGCAGAATCTTCCGCGGCCAATTTGAACGATAACATCGGCTTCAAATTACGGCATTCCGTCATCGTGAAGAAAACGACTCCTAAAGGAAGCTTCTTGTTCGCCATTCCTTTAAAACACTGCATGGGATTTTTCGAAAATTATGACAAGGTTCTGTACGGTGCCAAGCATGTCCTAACGTTGTCTAGGGCGAGCAATGATGACACTGTGTTCAGGGCAGCTGCAACAGCCGTTGGGAAAGTCGAATTGAGCAGCGTTTCGTGGCACGTACCGCACATAACCACATCCGACGAACAAAAACTCAGGCTTTTTGGTTACATAGAAGGTGGGATGAACGTGGACTTGGGTTTTAGGCACTGGCATTACAATAGTTGTGAACTTCCTCAGAGCACTAGTTTCACATGGCGCGTGCTTACTACTTCGGCCATTGAAAAACTGAGGTGGGTTATTCTAGCTCTTCAGACTAATAGAAAAGATGCTCAAACTAAAAATCCAGCCGTATTCGATCACTGCAGTCTTCAAGATGC